>JAVJIF010014100.1:0-105723 GCA_038442645.1 Agave tequilana | reverse complement strand
TTGAAAGTCTTATACATTACGGCAATTATTTTCTGGTGGGGCTAACTATTAGAGTGAGTGGGGAGTCCAATACAAACCAGTTAATGCAAGAAAATGGGATGTTTGTCTGCCAGGAAATGGAGAGGAACCTGGCTCATCTTGTATGCATAAGCATATCAGAAGATGGTCTGCTTGGAAGGTTTGTTTGAATTCTATTTTAACAGTTCATTCAAGGGCTGAAATTGTGGAAGAGATAGATTCTGTGAAAATTATATTTTTACACTGTAGTCTTGGAGTTGCAAACACATGATCTCTTTGGAACTTTAGTTTGAAGGTGAGAAAAGTAGTAGTAATACACCCTAAAATTATTAACTGGTTTCAGCCTTGAGTTCCTTAAGGATAGTGTTAGTACTAATGGGCTTCTGATTGCAAAGTTCATACAATACTGGTCTATGATGACTGTAACTTTCTTACTGTAGTATCGATTTCGTAACTTCCTTTTTCTTTTCTTTCTTTCATTCCTTTTCTCTTTTGGGACGAAGGCCATAGACTTACTTCAGGGGAGATTATATTGATTTCGTAACTTCCTTTTCTTTTTCTTTCTTTCATTTTTTTTATTTTTTGGGAGGAAGGCCCATAGGCTTACATCAAGGGAGATTATAGACTTCCATTTTGTTACTAAAAAGGAGGTGATGTATACTGATTCATCATCATGGCTTCATCTAAGCCTTTTCCAACCAAAATGGAGTTCACTATAGAGCAAGACTGGAGGCTCCAGGGCGAGATTCACCAAATTTCTGACTGGAAGTCACCCTGACATCACTTTTTTAAGTTGGTGCTAAAGTTTGTGGTTGAGGAAACTATGGGTAAGAGAGGGACTTCTGTGTATCTAGAATTCCAATCACAGACATGGAAACTTCTCCTTTTTGCCGAGCATTTTATGCTCATCCAACCAAAGGAGTATGCTAGATTAAAAGGGTCTAGAAGTGGGGATTGATATGAATTGTTTTAAAGCTACAAGTTGATATACTTCTACTTAGTACAAGTGGTGGTAAAAGTAAAAAATTAATGCTGTTGTGTGTTATTAATTATAATTATAATTTAGGTATGTTACTATTGATAATATCAGTGTGGAAGGTTATTTTTCAGCTGTAAGTATCCAAATACAATAGCCTTTGCACACCAGTTCAGCAAAACGGTGAGGTAAAGGGCAAAGAAGAAAGACCTGAAAGGTTGACCGGTGTTTATTTTCTTCGTGTTGAATACTTTCTGATAGTTACCATTGGACACCAGTAATTACGTTCAGTTGCTTGAGCTTAGGTGGAAAACATTTCCTGCACAGTAAATGCGCATATAGGATATGCTCTTATGTGGAAGCAAATTCAATCTTCCATCACTTGAAGGATAAGAGATACATTTTTAGTTATGCCTAGCCTTTGCTTTTTTCCTTTCCGTTAGTTCTTGTTGTGCCTTTTCAAATGCTAAGTCAGGGTGATTGCAAGAATACACAATATGCCGGGTTGCTAAACTTGTGTATGGTCATGTTGAAACAAAGACAGCCCCAAGTCCCAACTGGCTGTGATAATTACTTAAGCTAGCTACAGGAAGTTTTCCCCTAGATATATTTCATGTTTTTTTTTTTTTATATACACGCTTACAAACCACTGTTCTTTCAATAGGTTTGTCTGCTTACCATGTGCACCCTTTTTACAGAATGGCTTATTAAATACAAGGAAGATAGACCAGGCTTGAAGGTTCTACAACAAAGAATTGATGACTTTATAACTGCACACGAGGAGCGACAGGAACAGGTTCATACTAATTAATGCCTACTAATCATTTGCATTCTAACTTTTGTTGAGTTTTTTATGTCAAATGATTCTAGCGAGTATCCAGCTTTACTATGATCTTCACATTTTTATGGGTTAAAAAGCAAGTTTGTGGCCAACTGCATACAAAAAAACCCGTGACTTGTGTATAGTTTCATCCATTTATTTTACTCAGTTCTCTGTATATCTATTCAAATTCAAGATCATGCTCAATTTCCCAAATAATTTGTCCGTAAGTCCTTGAGTATGCTCCTCTCTGGAATTTGCAGGAAAGGAAAGAAAGAGAAGCTCAAGCTGCAGAAGGTGGGTGGACAGTTGTAACACATCTTAAAGGTAGAAAGAAAACAACCGATACAGAAACAGGTGTTACTATTGGTTCTGTTGCCCAGGCTGCTGTGGTGGATAAAATGGGGAAAAAGAAAAGTAAAGAAGTTCCTATAGATTTTTACAGGTTTAAAAAACGTGAAGCTCGGAGGAATGGTAAGTCCATATTTTGTCCCCCCAATTTCACTATAATTTTTTGAGAGAAATTTCACTATAGTTTAACTTAGTGTTTGCATGTATTGAATTTATTGGGATAATTTGAGGGATTAATTCTAAGGTGACAGTTGCTGTAATTTGAGGAAGGGGGTGATAGATGCAATCAGCTTGTAGGCTGAGACGGGTGGGGATTGGAGATGTTGACACTGAGAGAAACAAACACACCCCCCCCCCCCCCCCCAACCCCTAACACACACACACACACACCAAATTTTGTCCTTTCACATTTAAATATCTGGTAACTTGCTGAGTAAATGATGTTATCCATCTTAAAGTTTTCCTCGGGAAACATTTCATCATTTTGTGCTTTTTGAATTTTATGCATCCTTTTTCCCTAACTATGATATGGAATATGTATTACAGAGGTAATGATGCTGCAGAGCAAATTCGAGCAGGACAAGAAACGGATACAGCAGTTGAGGGCTGCAAGAAAGTTTCGGCCGTACTGAAATTTTGCTGGGATTTCCGAAAGAGTTTTTGTTCTACAGTGAATCATCGCTTCTCCAGCAACTTTGTTCCTAAGAAGTTGTTCTGATTTCAGGAGTTTGGAGGAGGTTGCGATGTTGTAAACTATTTTGCTTCATTTGGAAGCCATTGTGACTGTTCAATCGGAAATGTACGAAGAAGTGACATAGTTTAACGAGCATTTTATGAAACTTGATGAATTTTGGATTAGCAAGGAGTCTTTCAGATCTTCTGGCAGCCGATGAGGCTTCATATGATTATCTCTATGTTTATGATTGTGGCAAACCTCCTATATGCACACGGATTTGTTGGTGCGTGTGCATGACCAACCACTTACCTTCACTTTCCTGCAACCTTCGTTCCACCTCATCTGAAGTTGCTACAGCATACTTGTTCTATTTGTTCTCTGTCATAGGCCATTTTTGTATTGTACCCTTAATTTGATTCAATAAATACTAACAAGCAGAAAACCTTAAAGCAATGGAGGAACATAATATGAATTTCCTTAAAGTAGGATTTTGTCATGTTTAACTACATACTTGGCTCTATTTCTTTCTCCTATAAAGATTGGCCGAAGGTACCTACCTGTTCAAAAAACCAAAAAGATGCATAAAATCATGATTTGATCCATCCTTTTAACTTTTTCTTTCATTAATCTCATGTTTATCTGCTACTGTTTTTAATCAGGGTAAGCTGAATACTTGAGAGATACAAGCATAGCATTGCCTGCTCAGGTCCATGGCAAGACAAGAGGCACGATTTTGGTTGATGAAGTATGCTCTGAAGATGATGCTTTCAAATTAGCTTCTCTGGATGAAACTCTCCGATATTTTTGCCAATATCGGAGCAGAGTTTTATTCATCATCAACATATTTCTCAATGCAACAAAATAATTATCTGTTGTATTATGTGACATAACACAAGGAGAGGCCATAATCATTGTTTTTGGAGGTGTAGCATATGGCAGAGTTGTATGTATCATGATTCTATTCTTTCAATTCAAATGCAGTAATTTATTTTGTTGTAGATGTTGATATTAATAGATGTGAATAAAGTGTTTTTTTTTCCCCTTCGAATTGTTCAAGTGTTACATTGTATGTTTCATGTGCATTACTTTGAATTTCCTCCTGTTTTGGATTATTCAATGTGATTTTCACATGGATTTACAAAATGATTCACACAATTGTGTGAAATCAAAAAAATCAACAATTTTTTGATTTCCCTGTCAGCTTTTTTACTTCTTGAGGACTCATAGATTTCCAACAAAACACCTTTAAACCGCCGCACATCAAGCTTAACCTTCTGCTTGTCAAGAAATATGGACCACAGCTGATCCCACCCTTGCCTGTGAATTGAAACAGGGTCTCTGAACACTGCATGATCTCTTGGGTACTCTTCTATCAGTGAGCTCTCTTCCTCCTTGATCTCATACTCCACATACTTCACTCCCATATCCGCGGCAGGCTCGCCGAAATCGTGCCAGCAGGCCCATTTCAGGCCGCCCCACGGGACGATCTGGACCAGGCTTGCGTTGGTGGGGAGGAAGACCATGTTGGCGAGCCCGCCCCGTGCACGCCCACCATTACATCGACAGAGTTCACCACCCTTGTGAACCGGGCCAGGTCCCTGGTGTCCTCAGGCCCGGCAGTTGTGACCTTGAAGCCTATGGAACGAGCCGCGGCGACTACCTGTTTGGCGTTGGTCAGCGACCGCGAGCCCTTTCGCTGTACCATCAGCAGCCTGGGCTTCTTCCTTGATTGCCTAGGGATCACCTTTGTGGACTTTTTGTTCAGGTTGAAGCTCGATCTCAAGAACTGCTTGAAATCAATCATGGAGTAGCCGTTGGGGGTCTTGGATGGATCCATCCCTAGAACTTTGTGGCTCAGCAGGCCTACTTGGGCACTGGGGAAGCAATGCACTTGGCCTTCGGTGCCCATGTTGATCATCTCGTAGCGCGACAGTTGGCTGAGTATGGGCTGGTACTTGTTGATCCATTTTGCATTGAAGTCGGTTACGAGGAACTGGACTTCGCCGTGGAACTGCCTGGAAGTGGCGAAGAGGGGGACTAGGACGTCGGTGAAGTCGTGGAAGAAGTTTCCAAGGAATCCTCCCGTGGAGAAGACGACTGCAGGCACGGCGTGCCTGACAGAGCATGGGGGAATGCGTTCAGGATCGAGCGGTGTCGATATCGTGACTTCCTTGATCAGTTGCATGACTGTTGGTTCCCACTTTCGGGCATACGGTCTGATCTTGACCGTTGAATTCTCTGAATGTGAGGCTAAGATGATGTTGTTGAGGAGTTGCTCTGGACTCTGATATCCCCAAACATGGAGCAGGTGTCTGATCTTGGCTCTGAGAGATCACATACCAGCTTGCTCTCTCCAGTTACATTGTTGCCTGTAAGTAGTATTAGATAAAATTAGACAAAAATACTTGGTAGAAGTGTTGATTATGGGCTCAATTCCATAAAACCAGAACTTTTCCCGATTTCAGAAAACTACCATAAACTCATAAACTCTCAAATTACAATAAACTATCATAACTATGCCTTTTTATGGTAATATTCTGAAAATTTTCGGAGGGTTTTATGGAAGTTCATGGTAATTTTTTATATTTTTGAATGGTTTTAGTAGCTTTTGAAATTGGGTGAAAGCCCAGACGTAGTTTTCTGAAATCAAGCCATTATGAGCATAGAAAACAAGTCTGGATACTTTGTAATCCAAATTATGCACTCACCTTCTCTCTCTGCAAGTACAACTGACTTGTCTTCCACTTGCTTTCCATTCAGATCAGGAGTCAGTGTGCTAGATTCATCTGTAGGGTTGAAAGAATCAATATTAAGATCATTTGAAACTTGGGTGACTTCTGTCTCTTTGTTATATGTAAACAATTGCAGAAAAAGAGTTAATTGATGGCACATATATCACAAGTATTGCAACATACAATAAAACACACATACTTACCTATGGATGTATTATTTGCTCCTTGCTCTTCTTTGACATCAAGAGGCTGCATTGTCATTTCAATTGACATGTTCTCATTTTGCTTTTGATTCAGATTTAGTGACACCTTTGTAACTTCAATATCTGCATCAATATTCATCATAGATGTAGAGAGAGTGAGCCTTCGCTACTTTATTTACTACTGTTCTTCTCATCATGCCAAGTTTGTAGTTATGTTGAAGTGCACATACCTCTACTAGAACTGTTTACATTAGGCTTCTCGTTTGAAGGAAGGGTTAGTTTTATCGTTTCGTTATCGTTATTGATACCTGAAAGATAACACTGGTGGTTAGTTATCTAAAAAAAAATGGGGAGTTAGTAACTCACTAAAATTTTACATAGAGCATTGAAGAGCATGAAGCACTCACCAGTTGAGTTCTCTTGCACAGCCCTCAGCTGAAGAGGCACACTTGTTAAATTGGCACCAGCTGCATTAGGATCATCAGAGTCATTATCAGATATTAAATATTACATCTGAATAAAGATAAACAAAACATAATATTAATTGTTGTCATTAATACAAGTAAATATATTAAAATCTTTGAAATCTTTGTATTTTGATATACCTTTCAGAAAATACAAAAAAAAAAAAAAAAATTTGTATCGTTATCTTCAAGTGTAAATCAAAACGAACACGAAGATTTTTGAAACGTAGTACGTATATCAAAATAAGAAAGACTTCTGATAATCATATCTAGAAAACACTTGAAATTAAGCAAAGATTATAAGCCACAAAAATTGTCGAAATTCATTACAACCAACTTACAAAGAAGAGAAATAGGACTTAAGGCTGGTCTGAGTACAGACACAAGAAGAACCAAAGGGACCATCAAGCATCCCACAAGTGCAAAACACACCAAGCTTTTGTGGCTCCATCCTCACAAATGGCCTCATCACTCCTCTCTTTCCTCTTCTTCTCTCAATTTTGTTAGACAAAGTACATATATATAACACCTGATATCTTTCACACAATGCTAATATGCTAACCAACCAAGACTTGGACTTCAAAATATGTGAGCTTGAAGAGGTTCTACAATTAGCATTGAATATTGCAATGTGCATGCTTAGTTTGCAATGTTTTGCACATGTTTTGTGCACAATTTCTTTCTATGCTGGCTTGTGCAAAGTTGAAAAAAAATCTCTCTCTTTTGTAGTTTCATGAGCTTAGCTGGAGAGTTTGAGTTTGGGTGGCTGGTTTGTTTATCACATTAGAAGCTTCTTCAATTGGTGTTTGTCATCAAATTTGCTTTGACCTCAGCTTACATGTGATCAAGCAGCCCTATTAATATTTGGTTGACTTGGGGTTTCAAATTAAGTGGGCTTGTTGGGCTAAAGAGAAAGGTTCTACTTGAGAGAGTTCAGACTGAATCCAGTGAGATTAACACACAAGTTCAAACTCAAAATTTTATAGAAGTCTATTTTTATAAGATAAGAAAGCTAGTCAATAGTGTATTTCATATGCTAATTTATCTTTTTTTATTAAAGAAAACTAGAGAAAAATTTACTCTTTTATTCAATAGGTTAGTGGAAGTAATTACTCAAAAACGTAAAAACAGGAATCATAAAAAATCAAATTTCCAAATATAATGGCTCTATGTGAATTAAGATTTTTATGTACAATATGGAATAACAAGTCAATTGAAGCACACTTATTTGTGAATGTCCAACACTGATATTGCTTCTGTAAAAAGTATATTTACTTTTATTAAAACTAGGGATTTTGCATACACCAATATTATATACACGGCTAGAAAAACAAAATTCGAAAAGTGATTCATAATTGATCATCCTGGTTCCATGGATCTCTCAAAAGTCTAAAATTTGTGAATGGTGCATGAACATAAGCTAATTGGAGGAATACAAGTGTGACAACATGCAAAGTTGAGGTCAAAGTCTTCACTGATAAAAGATTAACAACCCACCATATTATTAAATTATAATTATCATTTTATGTACTTGCATACAGTATGGAATGTTGATGAAGTTATCAAGTACTTCAAGCTCACATTCATGAAAAAGCTCATAAAGTCAATAGTAAGCTCTAAAAAGAAATTTTTTTGGTTGTTTATAGGATGTGTAGCTTAGAGTTCAGGTAAAGGAGGAGGCCTCTCTTTAATGGTTTTGATGTAGAATCTCATCAATATCTTTTTGGGAGTGATTTATTTAAAGATCTCACTTCTTGAAAGGGTTATGTGATCCTTAGGTTTATATCTAGGATGCTATGAGAAGCTTATTTTGTATATATATCAAAGTTTTGTGAGCATTTGTGACCATTGTAATTGGTGATGTAGATTATATATTGTCTGAAAAATGAGACAGAAATCTTTTTGATCTTCCAAAATTTGAATAAAACATCATATAAAGATTTTTTTTGCCTTTACAGTTCTAAATTTTCAGACAAGGACATTCTAGGAGATTCAATAGTTATGCATGAACAAATAGCTTTTACCATAATTCATCCCTCAGAAATGCTAGCAATAATTGTTATTTAGTCTATAAGATTATATACCAGATGTTTTCAGTGCGTACAATTAATATGAGATACTCACTTAGGGAAAGTTTTATCGGACTGTTATTAGGCCAGCTTTTTTATATGGCACAGAATGTTGGGCCATAAAGAAACATCATGCCCAGAAGATGAGTGTAGCAGATATGCGCATGCTTCGTTAGATGTGTGGTAACACGCGGAGAGATAAGGTGAGAAATGAGGATATTCGTACTAAGATAGGTGTAGCCTCTATAGAAGAGAAAATAAGAGAAAACCGTCTGCGCTGATTTGATCATGTGCGACATAAACGTACAGATGCACCAGTCCGGCGAGTAGAACATATCAATTTATGGCAAGTTAAAAGAGCACACAGGGAGACTGAAAAAACATGGATGAAGGTAATGAGACAAGATATAGAGGCTAAAGGTCTTAGTGAAGGCATATTGCTCGATACGAATGAGTGAAGAAAGCTGATCCATGTGCCCGATCCGGCGTAATTCTCTTTTGGTTCATGTAGCCTACCCCAAATACTTGAGACAAATGGCTTAGTTGTTGTTGTTGCACTCACTTAGGGAACATGATAGTAAGTGACATACTATATCTTGTATTATTCGATAATCGCACCAAAATGACCAGCCTCGAGCTTCTTGAGCCATTGGTGGAGCCAAAACAGCCATGGTTGGCCACATGTGGTGGCTTGGAGGTCATGTTGGATCTTTTAGTCTAGGGTTATTGCTATATTGACATCTGAATTTTTTTAAATTTCATTTTGATCACTGAAATCTTCATATTTTCAAATCGACCTTTTAAATTTTATAAGTTTGGACAAAATATTCTCCTCCGTTAGTTTTTTTTTTTCATTTACAAGTTAAAAGATGTGCGAAATATTCTTTTTTTATATTTTGAAACTCTAAACTAACATGTAAAGTTACCAAAATACACCGCCTTCTGTTTCTTCTTTATTTAGCGGCAGCAGTTGCTCTATTGTTAGAACTACTGCAACTGCTGTTACCGAAACTGTAACAGTTCTAACAGTTACAACAATTGTTGCTGATTTGAATAAGAGAGAGAGGGAGAGAGATAATGAAAGAAGAGGAGGAAATGTTGTCAAATTTGAGGGGTAGTATAATATTTTTACCTCTCTGCCGTTATAAAATAGACAACAACCAACAGAGCGTGATATTTTGTCCAAACTTATAAGATTTGGGTGCTTCGATTTCAAAATATGAATTTCAGGGGTTACTATGAAATTTTGAAAGATTTCAGGCTTCGATATGACAATAACCCTTTAGTCTATATTGCAGCTCTCTGGTTCAATTTTTATAACCTAGTCTTTTACCAAGTTGGCTCCAATGAGCTAGATATAGCCACTTTGCTTTATAGACCAGGCTGAGGTTAGAAACTTAGACTATGTAAAATACATGAAGTTAGTCAAGCCCTCACTTTCAGAAAGTTTAAAAATCAGATGCTTAGAAAGTCTACTGGGATGAATTGCTTCCCAATGGACTCAATTCATTGAAGGGATGGAGTCTTGTTTAGTTCTCAAATACCATGTGATTCTTTGTAGACCATTTCTAATTGGTTGATTTGGAATTTTGTGAACAGTGTAAAGGTCATTCTTATGTATGTTGCAAGCATTAAACTTTAAGGTTTTTGTTTAGTATGATATTAGGGATTTTCTTTTTCAGCATTTTCATTAAAATTAGAAAAAAAGGAAAATTTTCAGCATAAATTTTCAAATCAAAAGAAATTTGTAAACTTTCATCTTAGAAAATTAATGTACATAAAGGTTTTTCAAGCAAGCTACTTTTCATGATACACACATTTTCAAAAATTAAAGATTGATATCTAGTTGACAAAAATCTTAATATGGATATTACTCTTTCTTATTAAAGTTAACTTCTTGTTTTCAATGGAGAATTTCATAAAACTGTTTATAATTTTCCCAAATTGAAAATATGAGATTTAGCCAAAGCTTTAAAATGAGTTTAAATTTCTTTGAACAATACAAGGAGCCATGCAATTCCGCGAGGTAAATAGTGAGTAATATGTCAGTATTCCGACAATTTGACTTTTTATTTAGGTTTATCGCGAAAAAACGAAATAACTTGGTGTCGTTATTTCATTTAGCTTTCTGATAAAGAAAATGACTATTTATAGAGATGCATTTAATAGCTTTGAGAATATCCAAAACCTTTAAAAATTTTACTTGGGAACACAATTTAAGAAATCATTGGCAACTTATTGCCAAATATACTCCTTTTTTAAACTCCAATGATCTATGTCAAATGAATATCTACAAGTTCTTAAACTATTACAAAATCTAATTTGAGAATCAAACCTTAACTTTTTGATTGCCCCTAAACACAAATCAATGATGTCTTGTGAGTGGAGGAGCCATAACCACACCCCTCACCATACATCCAACATTTTCCAAAGAGGAACAGAAAAATGCTTGTTCATTATGCTCTTAGGTGTGATATCAACATCATATTGGGACCAAGAATATTGAGAATGACAATGAAATGATAATTCCCTACTTTTTTTATTTGGTGGCATAACTTCTTGGAGCACATTAGCCAAATAGAGGAAGTATTCTTTCCAAACAATTTTATATCTACAAGGTGATATTTAATTTGAAGGTCAAAATGTGACATACATGCATCACAAGAAATGCTATAAAAAAATGAAAATCACCTAAAAAGTTTTTGCAACTATCTAAGCTCTTCTCTACTTGTTAAATCTTACTCTTTTTATGGGAAAATACCAACATTGATTCCTAAAAGGGGAGTGTGTGTATATGAGAAATATGTAGGTAGAGTGATATTGTAGAAATTTCTAAATAATGGCGGTCTCAAATTCTAATTTTTTGATTTTTTTCACAATTCTATAGCACATATCATCTTCAAGTTCTAAGATGTACAAATATAAAAAATCATGTGATTTTGAGTTAGTTTACTATATTTTTCTTGGGTTTAAATATTAACGATAGTTTAACAGTAGAGCAAAATGGAACGATTAGATCAACTCTAAATCACTTATTTTTTTATGTGCGTACATCTTATAACATGAAAATGATTATTTGCGATCGGATCGTAGAAAAAAATCGAGACGTTAGAGTTTGAGGCTGCCCCTCGAGAGAAATTCTCTAGAGTGCCACATTACCTACATCTCGTTATATGTGTGTGTGTGAGAGAGGGAGAAATATTTATCTCAGCTGTCATTTAAGAGAACTCAAATGGCAGATTAAAACCTCAATTTCTCAAAAAAAATTATGACCTGATCGTATAATATGATATTCACGTACTAAGATGTGTACTTCAAAAAAATCACGTATTTTATAGTTCATTTGATTATGTTTCAAATAGTTACAAATTTAACGGTTTTTCATCAATACAACAAACACAATGATTGAAACATGATCTAATGAACTTCAAAACATGTGATGATTTATAAATACACAGAACGTGAATATCATATTGTGTGATCGGATCAGCTGAGGTACATATTCCTCACATACATACATATACATACATGTATGCCATTTATGTCTTACACTTATCTAAGTCCCATTCCAAAACTTGACAAAAGAATAAGAGGCGTGAAAGCAGAGATCAAGAGAGACGTTACGCTGTCATCAAACACAAGCAAAATGACGAACCTGCATGCTTCGAGCCACCACCTTCCTCCTCCACCGTCGACAAAGGCCCATAAGTCCGGATCGAAACCTGCAAACTCGCTGCAAGGCACCACCTCTCAACGCTCAAGAACCCCATGCACGCAGTCAACAAGAAGCTTTACAGTCAAGAACACACGTACTCACATACCTAACTGATGAGAATTCGACTTCACGAGGGCGAGGAAGGCGAGGGGGACGATAACGCATCCGAAGAGGGCAGCGACGCCCAGCCCCTGGGCATTGATTTGGCCATGGCCAAAGCCTTTCCTTGCTCTCATATCCATCTCTATCTTTTCCCTCTCAAAGTCTCACAACTCTTTGAATGGCTCTTGTTATAAGCATGTAGCCAATTGAGTCCAAACTTGTGATTGTGGCCAACAAGACTTGACCCAAATGGATGGGTTGAGTCTCAAACAAGGTTATCTGGCCCACCTCATGCAACTTTGGGTGCTGACAATTTGTAAACAACTAATTAGAATTAGAATTCATTCTAGCACATGTGTGTAGGTCATGAGTTTGTTTTGGTCCACCAACCTTCTCTTTTTACAAGGGGAGTGATGATTAAGGGTTGCAAATGGGTTTTGAGTGGGTTGGGTAGTCCATTTTGGTATGATTGCAACCCATTAGGGTTGTTGATGCTGTGACTTGGTATCAAAGCATGTTTGTAAATTTTTATGTGCATTGTTGACCCAATGTGAAGGGTAAGGCCAAATGAAGGCTTCATGACTAGGCAAAATTTGAAAACATTCTTTTTATAATCTATTTCAAGTCCCTTTTTTTTTTTAATGAAATAGAGTCACATACGAAGCACAATTCAAAATTATCGATAAATCTTCATAGGAGTAAGTTTTACGACTAGACATGAATTTGATCATCGCCAATTCATTATTTAGTAAATCATCGAGGGAGGCTTTATCATAATCTAAAGAGTGAGTTGGCAAGCAAAAAGGCTCACCTTAGGGGGGGAAAAAACAACTTTTATGGCTATCAAAGGAAAGAAGATCTCCAATCTTCACTAAATTAGAAATGTGAAAAAAATTTGCAACCAATAATTATATATTTTTAACATTCTTGGCCCAAAGAAAGGGGAAAAAGGAAGAACCTTCCTCAAGTGTTATGGGGAAAATATTTCATTTTAGCACACTAACCGTTTTTAGTCAACTTGAGCATGATATATTGTGGGCAAGGCCTTTTGATTTCTATTTTAAAAAGCAAAAAAGAAGAAGAAGAAGAGAAGCAAGGATCACACATGACACAAGGCTTCAATCATGTATCATTGAGTTGGATTTTAAGCACAAAATTATTTTCCACTTCAACTCAATATCATGAGCTTAAGAATTTATTAAGCTTGTTGGAATCACTTTGTTTTTATTTTATTTACTTGAGTGTTGGAAGGGGTTGGAGTCACATCAACATGTGGAGTCAAGAATCAATAGAATCTAATAACAGTCTAATAAAGTTTAGATGATCAATAAAAAAAAGAGAAAAATCATTTTCTTTTGCACACAAAGAGACATATAGCATCAATGAAAAAGAGAGCATGATGTCAAACCCACTAAAATATCCACAATCAAAATTTTAACAAGAAACAAGCTAAAAACAAAGAAAGGGAGAGCATGTGTGTGCACACAAAAAAGAATATTTGAAGATATAAAGCCAAAAGTAAGAGAGAGTCACAAGGATGTTAACATCTTACCTATATCATTAACAAAATTTGATGGATGATCTCCACTTCAGCAGTGCTCCTCAATTATTAAGAGAAAATGAGGGTTTCAGAGCTTAATTTATATGATATTCTTCTATATGGAGGCATGCAAAGAAACAAGGGCATTCTATCAATTTTGTTGTTGTGTTGTGGAAAGAATTTTGGTGGTCAAATCTAATTTATATATGCTATATTTGTCTAGTATGGCAATGTTATATATATATGCTATATACTATTTATTTCTTGCTAGTGACTACTGCTAAATCATTTAGACTAGGGTAATAAATTTTGTTTGCCATTCTTTTTCAAATTGAAAAACAGATATTTTTCATCAAAAACCTCAGAAATATATAAAACTAAATGAGGACAATATGATTTTTTTTTTCTTTTTCAAAATTGGCCATAGCTGATAAAAAATTTCTCTTAGATAAAAACTCATAAGTTTACATCATACAACACTCAAATGCGGAAAGGAACCTCTCGTCCTAGCGGGGAAAAGAAACTCTCATGAGAAAATGAAATGTCAGTGCACACATGAATCATAATGAACTAGCTTCCCTGAATTGCTAGTAGTCCCCTCGCAGCATACGTCGGTCGCTCGCGAACGAGGCTTCACGAACCACCGGTCAAGCCGAGTGGTTTTGTACGCCGCGAGTTAAACTTTTGCATAATATGTCTCTTAGCGCATCCTACAAATTTAATTTGAAAAATCCTTTTGCCAACTATAAATGCAAAGACACTGAGGAATCTTTGTTTGTTTGAGGTGTCATTTTTCATTAAAATTTTTGTTTATGGGACCTAATTGGTAGTTAAGATGCTTCTAATTTTTATTGACACATGAGAGGGGAAACATGGTACATGAGGCCAAGGTAGTTGGCCCTTAATATTTATCTTTAAATGTGCAAGTGTAGCCACAAAAATAAGAATATTTGAATGCAAAATTTGAAATTTTGTTAGAGTAACTTGTGCCACATATAGATACAGATGGGAAATGATTTCATGAGAACAGTTCTTAACATTTATTTTAGATGGTTGAATCAATATTGAGATTGCACATAACAATAACAATGCTTGGAGAAAGGGAAATCAAATGAGACAGTGAAAATAATGAAATTTTCTAGCAAGTTCAAATGCAGTTAAATTGAGAAAGGATAACTTAACCAAAAAAAAAAAAAAAAAAGAAAGAGAAGTATTTTTTGATTTAAAAAAAAAAAGAAAAGTTAGAAGAGACTACCTGAGTGCATCTCTAATTTCTCATTGGGCTTGTGGAACACACCAATTTGAGTCCTTATTGATTGTTGGGCCTATGATTGGCCCAAGACTAAATTCCAAATCTCTACCCAATTGACGGCCCATCCTATCGTTACACCTGTTCCTTTCTTTTTAAAAAATAAAATTAAAAAAAGAATCCAATAGGATAAAAGAAACTGTCCGGGCACGAAAGTGAAAAGCTAGATAAAGACACTAAAAAAAATGAAATATATTTTTTGAGTTAAAAAAAAGCCAAAAATTCAGGGAAAAAAATGAAAAGTTTTATTTGATATCTTAATGGAAGTATTTCCGAGAGATGGAGGAGGAAAAAAAATAAAAACTAAAAACTAAATTAGTTTAAATTATTCATGCGATTTCACAAGTTGTGTGTAATGTTGTCACAATGCAACTATAGAAAATAATAGTAACGAAAAAGTAACCAAAGTTTTTCAAATCAGGTGCCTTTCTAGAGCCAAACTAATAAAACCAACTTAAAAATATTTCAATAAATAAAATTTTATTTAGTCTCTTTTACCTAATTTTACAGATTTTTGCAACTCACTACTTATTATCTCCAAAAGATTAAAATAAAGAACAGAAAGGCAAAGAAAAAGCATAGAAAATGAGGTTCTTTTTCTGGCTGAAAATTTTCAAGCCCATGGGCTTGAAATCGACAGCCCAATTGTATTCATTGCCCTGTCCAAAGTCCCGGCCCGCAAAAGGAGTCTCATTTCCTAGTTCCCCCATTTTTTTTGGGCCTGTTTGGTTTGCGAAAGTGGGAAAAAAAGATGTAAGTGAAAAATAGAGAAAAAAATATGATAAGATTTGTTTAAGTAAGTTTTTTTGGTGTATGTTTATAATATGAAAGTGTAAGTAAAAAATATATTGTATTTTTTGCTATTTGGTTAACAATGTGAAAATGGAAATGAAAAAATTGACTAAAAAGTTAATTGTAAAATAATATTAAAATAAATATTAATTATGGAGCTTTTTTTTGAATTCTAATTAGACCGCAAGTGAGATTTATATAACCGCAAAATTAATTGTTTTGAGCTACAACATATTACAAGTGAGAGTTACATGACTACAAAACTAACTGTAGCACTCTGTAAGTTGGAAAATAGTAGTGTAAAAAGGAGGTATAAAAAGAAAAAGAGATTTTCTTATTTCTTTTTTCTCGCTCCAAATAAACACTGAAAGTAAGAAATGAGTTTCTCCACTTCTAATGAGTTTCTCCACTTCTGCTTTTCTCCACTTTCACCCCAAACCAAACACGCCGCACTGAAGTCTCAGTTCACTTCTATTTCTGAGAAAAAAGAAGTGAAAAAAGAAAATAAAAAGAAAGAGAGACCCTCAAGCATATTATATTTTATTTTATTCATCTATTCGGTGCTGCTGTTCTTTGTTTTGTTCGCGAAATCTACAGATCACCATTCTTTTTCTTGATTGTTTGTTGGTATGTTTCTCTCCAAGAGAGCGTCAGTCAATGATTTTGGTAGCATTCTTTTGTGTGTGTGCATACATCTTTCTTTCTTTCAGAAAAGAGAGAAGAATTTCAGCAGAAGTTGTTCAAAGTAGAGGAAATGGCAAGGAACTGGGAAATTTCCAAACCATTTCGTTGAGCACTTTATTGTTGTATTGACTAGATTCAGATCTGATAACTGGATCAATTGCAAATCATTGCAAAATGGAGGAGATGAATGAAAGAGAGGAGACAAAACTGAAAGCTGTCAGTTTTCTTAAGCTTTTTCTTTAAAAAAAAACTTGACGGTGTGCCTCACAATATCAGTTTTCAACCCTTTTTCTTTCTATTATGCTGTGAAAGTGAAGTAGAGAAAATCTGATATTTTGACGACGCAAGCGCAAATTTTTCTTATTTCTGATTTTCTCAAACAAAAACTCAAGAAAGAAAGGGACTGAAAACTGATCAATGAGCCTACAAAAACTCAACTTTTTACTCTTTTTTTAAGAAACAAACAACCCTGATGGAAATTGTTAAATAGTGTTCGTGCCAAAATAAAGCTTATATGTTAAATTTCTACAAGTCAATGATCCCATCACACAAAGAAATACCAGCTAGCTTCCTTATATTCTCTCTCAATGATTAGTGAGCAGGTGAGGGGTTAATGGCTGTCAAGATAAAGGCGGCTACAAAATTCTATTTTCAACCCTAAATAATTGTAATTACCACATGATTATCAAACAAAGAAACAAATCATGTGCTAATAAATAAATTGTTTGCGCGTGATTAGTTATGAGGAAAAATTCCCATTTGGACAGCCGCGAGAATCATGTGGCTCTGACTTCTGACGTGTGTTTTGGAGCTTCAGGAAAATTTCTTTTCCTACCCAAATTTTGAATTTTAAATTCTTTATAAACCCTCAAAGTTTCAAGTAGTAAATAATAGCATTTTTCTTTTTTTCCCCCTCAAATACTATAATAACAATTAGATAATTTCTTCCCTTAACCTCTTTTGCTAAAATATGTTAGTCAAAAGCAGCTTTCTCAGAAGAGCTATAAAATTATTCAAATGTTTATAGAATTTTTCAGAACCATCCTAAAAGACTAGCCCCAATGTCTTGAGCTCAGTTAGGGAGTCGAACATCACCCACACATGACTAAGTTCAAGATATGGCTCTGATACCAATTGTAAGGAGTTAGGGCGCTATCTCAAAATACTAGATCGAGTTGTCCAAATCTTTATATATCTAAGATCATCTCCATGTCTAGCCGACGTGGGAATATTTGTTCGACATCCAACTCAACAATATGCTATTAGTTTCAAATCCTCAGGAGACTAATGTGTCACCCAAGTTGTTACAGTCCTAGCTAGTGTTGCGTGTACGAAATGACAACATGTCCCAAATATGAAAAATCCTTAGCTTAGTAGTTGATATGTCCATGTTGGGGCAACTAAGCTACCTCCCTCAATAATTAATGATATATTTTTTTTGTCACATTGCTGCATGTACTGACTCTTGACTATAGCTACAAGTTTCTCTTCATGCAATGGGAGTGGAAGTCCCAAATATTAGTTATCAAACTATATAACATGTTGTTGGTGCAAATTTGATTCAAATCTTTTGACACCTAACATCTCTATGATTATTCTTCCCTTAAAAAGCTAGGGCATATGTGTGCTTGTGATAGGATGAGAGAGGAATTGATCTAGGGTTTACTGATTTTTTTAATTTTAATTCAAGATTGTTTGATTGAAAATAATGGCTAGCTGTGGTGATGGCTATGGCTTGTCCTCTTCTAGATTGTGCATGTCTTAATTTGATGCCATCTTATTCAGTGGGAGATTAAGAATCTAAGCTATATATCAATATATCCAACTTTTTCTAGATGCATGGAAAGGAAAATTATATATATATATATTTTCTTTTTTATTTTATTCTCCTTTTGGGTTTATCATATACCCTTATATTTTTAGCAAATTTATATGTTTCTCCTCATTTTTATATAAATCTCTATTTTTTAAGGAGAAAAAGAGGCCTGCAAGAGACCCAGTTCTATTGCAACGAAGGGAAAAAGTTACAAGAATGCAAAACTCTTAGCAAAATGATGAGAGGAGAGAAAACAAAATACAGAATAAAAGCAAAAACAAAGTTTTACAAGTTAAAAATGTGAATAAAATTAGAGCCGAGAAAGAGTAGTCCTCTAATAGTCCTCCAAATATTCGAAAAGAAGGCGTTTGTTGTTTGGCATTGAAAATCTTCGAATTACGCTCCATCCAAATGGACTTTATATAGACCTCTATGTTCTAGCAAACTTGTATATTTTTCTACAACTTGTGTATTTTTCTATATATTCTCACGCTTTCAACACATTATGCAGATATCTGCCTTAACTTCTATTAATATTCTCATGTTTTCTACACATTATGGATAAATTTACACTCATAAACTCTCTGTATCTTTTCACCTGTAATAGTGATTGGTACTTATTCTGCTCCATTAGATTTCCTCATCCTTCTCTGATCTCTTCTCATTTAAGACAAGCATTTCTTTTATCATGTTTATGCTTCTTTCTTTGCCTGCCATTTTTTTTAGTTTTGTTTTTCTTATGTTATGTTAAATTCTTTATAATGAAACAATAGGGGTCTTCTGGCTTTAATTCTCCAAAGAAAGAAAGAAAAAAAGGATTTCTTGTACAAATCTTAATCAACTACCCCTAACAACTCTTTCCAAAATGCAATCAAATGCCTCCTATATTTAATTGCATGTTCTTGCAAGTAGAGAACAAAGAATAAACCATGAATCAACAAATGACACAATCCTATAGAAAAACAAAAGCTTAGTTTGGTTGTTAGCATTTTTTTAATTGCTAAGTCACTATCCTAAACTCTCTCTTAATACGCAGCTAACACTATTAGGCCTGCACATCAAACAACTCAGATTCTTGAAGCTCATAATAGAAGAGGAGATGCTCCAACGCTTGGAAAATTTAAATGCCATACAAGAGAGTTCTTGAGACTTTTGGCCAAGAGATGGAGAAGAAGATGAAAGCGTTGAAGAGCTGGAGTGGATTTCATGGCCAAAAAATCGGTATAATGCTCATTGGGTGCTTTCTTGCTTCCATGACCTTCCTTGCCTTGTCCAAACCTTATGAACAATGTAAGTGGGTTCTATCTTTATCTTTATTTTTATTTTTAGAGCACTTTTACTAAATATTGTGTTTGAAGTGTTCTTATAGTATCTGAATTGTTCATGCAGTGAGTATGAGATCAACACTGCATGCAAATCAAACCAACACCAAGGCTGAATAAGGTAGGCCAATTAGCATTTGATCTTGATTAAGGTTTGAAGTATTGTTCTTTGAATTCAGAGTTTGATTGGAGGAAAATTGCATTCACCTCCTTGGGACAATCACAATATCATGAGCTTGCAAATTTTTCTTTTCTTTTCTTAAAAATGAAGTTGATAAGATGAATGCAACATACGAATTGAGATCCCCTCAAACAAGAGCTTGCATTATATATAGTAGAGATATGAATACACTGTTGAATATATGCTCTAATGACTGTATATGTTGCAGGGAACCGAAATGTGACATGGGATCCTGTATCAGATAAAGGGGCAAAGGAAGTGCAGGTTCAGCTACCAGAGGATTCTTCTACTACTCCAAATTCAACTCATAACATAGTTCATTCCAAGCAACTAGGTATGAAAATTTCCTTGCTATAACTTGGTCACAACTTCATCACCTAGGTTTTAAGTTGAATTGAGTTGGGTTTTCTCTTCTTGATCTTGTAGGTGCAGAAAATGTAGAAACAGAGAGGAAAGCATTATGTTATATTGATCGGAGAGCAGACCTATGCGAAATGACTGGTGATATCAGAGTCCATGGCAACTCATCCACTGTAACTCTACTTACATCTTCCCAAATCCCCAGTTTGGACAGAAATGAGTCGTATCGGATCAGGCCCTATGCTCGCAAGGGAGACGAAGGCGCAATGAGCCATGTTAGAGAAGTGGTTGTAAGAGCAGACGACAAATACTCGCAATGCACCATCAATCACACTATACCGGCCATCATCTTTTCCGTAAGTGGGTACTCCGGAAACCTTTTCCATGACTTCACCGATATAATGATCCCCCTCTTCCTGACTTCCCGTGAATTCAACGGGGAAGTCCAGTTCCTTGTTACCAACATGAACCCTTGGTGGTTCCACAAGTACAAACTTGTACTAAGCAAGCTCTCCAAGTACCAAGGTATTGATTTCGACAAGGATAATAGAGTGCATTGCTTCAAACATGTCATTGTCGGACTCAAGTGCCACAAGGAGCTAAGTATTGACCCTCTGAGGGCCCCCAACGGTTACTCAATGCGCGATTTCACTAACTTCATGAGGAGCGCCTACGCGTTGGGGAGGGAAGTGGTTCGACCGAGTCAGAGACCGAGACTACTGATCATTTCAAGGAACCGCACCCGTGCATTCACCAACGTCGACGAAATAGTCCTATTGGCACGAGACTTAGGGTTTGAGCCGGTGGTCGCGGAGCCCAAGATTTGGTTCGACGTGGCTCAATTCGCCCGCATCGTGAACTCGTGCGACGTGATGATGGGGGTCCACGGCGCCGGGCTGACCAATTTGGTGTATCTTCCGACCGGTGCGACCGTGGTCCAGGTGGTGCCCTGGGGTGGGCTTGGGTGGGTGGCTAGGTATGATTTTGGTGAGCCGGCTAAAGACATGGGCTTGAAGTACTTGCAATATGAGATAAGTCCAGAGGAGAGCTCCCTCATAGAGGTATACCCCAGAGACCACCCTGTTTTCAAGGACCCTCTCTCATTTCACAAAGGAGGGTGGAATTTGTTGAGGGCTACTTTCATGGATGGGCAAAATGTGAGGCTTGATGTGAAGAGGTTTAGGGCTGTTTTGTTGGAGGCCCTAGCCCTTGTTCATAAATAGGAGATGTGTACATTTATTGATGGTTTTGTGATTCTTTTCTTCTTCTTCTTTCCATTAGGGAGTCAGTTGTTTAAAATCTAAATGCTTTTACATGAGAAATACAATAAATAAAATATGCTTCATAGTATTTTTTTTTTTTTCTCCCTTAAGATATCATCTGTTGCAGTTGTCACATGACATTCTCTCTCAAACAATGACATTAAGCTCATAAGTTCAAGATAATACTCTAAGAAATCATTCAAAAGTTCAGTGACAATGAATAGATTTCTTCACCAAAATTTGACCCAAATGATGCTGAAAGGAATTTCTTGTATCACTAAGAGAGCTCTGAATGTAAACTTAGATGAAGATGGATGAAATGAAACAGAGAAAATTTGTGACTAATTTCAGAAGAAGAAGAAGAAGAAGAAGAGAATATTAAGATATTCCTTTTTCTGATTAAAAGACAAAAATCCAAATTGGAAGTCCAGACCTGAAGCTAAACTTTAACTTAAATATGATAGTATTAGGACTCAAAAAAATTTCAATTAGGAACTTAATAATACTTCGTGTATGTACAAGTATTATGGGGCATAAATCCAAATATTTTCTTTTTCTCAGATAAATTCTCCAAGAAAAATCTCAAATAAAAGATGGAATCCATAATTTTCTCTCCTATTGAAATGGATAATTCATTACACACATGTATATTCTTTCTTGTTTAAAGATGTTTCAATAAAAAACAATTTAAACAGAAAAGGTTCTCTTTCTGTTTAAAAGAAAATTAATCTAGAGAAGAAATTTAATCTAGATTATGACACATTTGAGCAACTAGAAGAAGATCATGACCTTGACAGATGGATGCATTGCATGGCCAAACTGTGATGTTCAAGTTGACCCCCATTCAATTAAAATAGAAAGATTGTTTGTGACTTGTGAGTGATGATTAAATAAATAAAAAACTTTTCAACAAGTTTTAGCTGGCCATGATCAAGTGGCAACATGGCCAAACCCTAGTCAACTTTGGCATGAGCCTAAAATGATGGTGGTTAGCTTGGCAATGTCTTTGAAATTGCTTGATGAAGAGAGATTGGACTTGGCCTTCAACTTTGATGTGATCCTCAAGTTCATATTTTGTTAATCAACTACCAATTATGAGGAAAGTATTAAGGATTATAAAACTTGTGTTTAGGTATTATGTCTCAAATGAGTGCTGAATTCAGGGATAATAACATGGAGAAGCTGAGGCTCACTCTAATAAAATGACAAGTGTTGAGAGAGGAATTCGAGCAGAGTTGACAAGACATGTGATTTAGGACAGAAAAGATTATTAATTCATCATGCATGTGATCAATATTATAAGAGAATTCTCTTCTTTGTCCTGAAGAGAAGGTGAAAAAGAGGATTGTTTTGTTTGGGAAAATTTAGAGGATCGTAATAAAGTTTTCTTGAATCAAATGAAAGATTACAACAATCTCAAACAATTTCGGTTACAAGAGAGAGAAGATGTTCAAGCTCAAATCTTCTCTTTGTTTAATGCTGGGTTCTTGATGAAGCGGTGAAAAGTGAATCTTATTTTCCGTTGACCGGGTGAATGTCACAATCTTCTGGAAATCTTCTCTTCAGACTATGGACGAAGTAGCACAGCTCATATCCAATAAAATGTGAAAGAGAAATGAGGCAAGAACAAACTTGTACTCAGTAAGTTGTCAGAAGAGTTGAACTTTTAAGTATTTCTCAGCTAGAAGCCCTGATCAAGATTCTCCAAATCGACCCCTGTTTAATAGCAAACTGAGCTATATATATGGGTTTCAGGGGTAAAGCTGTCCCCTAAAAATTCTCCATAATGGGGGTTAACTCCCTCATTACGTGAGCAGTAATTGACCTAGTAATGAGGAGAGTTATAACCGAGACGCAGAGCTTCTCTGTAGTCGGAACGCAGGTTTCAAGTCTCGCGTTTTGGATGCCGACTCTGACCCTTGCCAGACGCCGGCTTCGAACTCTGCCAGACGCGAGCTTCATGCTCTGCGTTTTAAGGTTACAGTGATGTCGAGACACGGGCTTCGACCCTTACCAGACACGGGTGTCATGCTCTGCGTCTTAAGGTTACAGTGATGTCGAGACGCCGGTTTTGAACCTCGCGTCTTGGTGCTGCTGTGATGCAAGGGCATGGACAAAGAGTCGCGTCTTGATTATTATAGTGTAGCTGGGACGACGCGAGCTTCGATCCTCACGTCTTGGTACTGCACTGATGTTGAGGCACGGGTTTCATGCTCTGCGTCTTGGTATTACACGAGTGGCTATAATTAGCCTCTCGTTTGAAATATAGACTCCGTTCTCTGATGACTTGTCTTTGATAATTTTTAGACATTCTACAGCGATGAGAGGAACTCACTCAATTTTTTTTAAAGAAAAAATGTTACGTAATTCTGAGATGCCTCAATAATGTGTGACTTGTTATATAGTCTTGATCTATCATATGTAAATATCTCACCATTTTTTTCTCGTTTCAATGTCACGTTACATCCTTTTTGCCCTCTGCAAAGATTTGAATCCTCTCTTCTGCTTTATAATCAGCAGACAATTCAAATCGATAATCTTAATCGATCTGACTATTCAACCACATGTATGCTTGTATATCCAACTCTCAACATTCTTACATACATCTAAACTCTACTCACAACAACAACAGCAGCAGCAGCAGCAGCAACAACAACAAAAACAGACCATCAAACAAACACAATCATCTAACTGCCCATCAAAAAATTTCAAAAAATAAAAAGAAATTCATCCTGTCTTTGGCAAAAGGCTGATTGCCTCCAACAAAGTGTTCCTCAGCCTCCCCAACTTGAGCCTCACATTCTGCTTGTCAAGATACACCTCCCTCAGAGCCATCCACCCTTGCTTGTGCACTGACATAGGATCCCTGATCACAGGATGATCCCTTGCATACTGCTCAATGAGCGTGCTCTCCTCCTCATCGATCACATACTCCAGGTACTTAACCCCCATCCCCTCGGCCGGCTCCTTGAAAGTCCCTCTGGCCAGCCACTCCAGACCCCCCAAGGGGACCACCTGCACCACCACCGCCCCGCCGGCAGGTACACCATGTTGGTCAGCCCGGCCCCGTGCACCCCCAGCAGCACGTCGGCCCAATTCACCAGCCTAGCAAACTTCCCCGTGTCCGTGTTCATGTCAGGCTCGCCGACACGCACGTCGAGCCCCAGGCTCGTCGCCATCGCCACCATCGCCCTCTCGTTGACGAAGGCCCGGGACCGCTTCCTCGATATGATGAGCAGCCTGGGCCGTGCCGGGCTCCCCGTTGCCGCATTCGGCCTGGGCAGGCCGAATGCGGCCCTTAGGAGAGCTCTGAATTCAGGCATTGAGACATTGTTATTCTTACCTGCATCAATGGCGAGCTCGTTGTGGAATGTCGGCCCTGCTATGAGTCTCGGGTAGCAGCGGACTTCTGAGTCGCTCTCTGTGTTGACAATTTCGTGGTTGGTTAGCTGCTCGAGGATTCTGCTGAACCTGGGGAGCCACCAGGGCTTGGTGTCGGAGACCAGGAAGTGGACTTCGCCATGGAAGTGACGGGAGGTGATGTAGAGGGGGATTAGGACGTCGGTGTAGTCGTGGAAGAGGTTTCCGGTGAAGCCGCCGATGGAGAAGACGATGGCGGGGGCTGAGTGGTTCTTGGTGCATCGGGGAGGGGCGGTGGAGGGTGGCCGGAGGGACCATTCTTGGACATGGGACAGTGCGGCCGGGTCGGACTTTCGAGTGTATGGCTTGATCTTCCATTGTTGGGAGCTTGTTGGAACAGAGGCCATGAATATGGTCTTGGAGCTGGATTGAACTCTTATGTCGCCTTCGGCCTCGCAGGTGTCTGATCTCCGGCTCGATTCATAGCATATCGGTCTGGTTTTCACGGTGGTGGTGGGCGCCGGTTTTGGCCCGTCATCGTCTTCATCCTCTAGGAACAGAGAAATGCACAGCAAAGTTAGTTTCTCATAAACTTCTTCTGTCCAAATTTGGAACTTACGTTTCAAAATTGGACTAGTTCTTGATGTCAGACTTAGAACCAAGGCATGATCTTAGTTGAGCACATTAGATTTGTTGAAACCCATAAATGTGTTCACTGAAAAGATGCATGAAGCTTATAATCAAACAAATTAGGACACATGATTTGTTTCTATGGAGATATGGCATGCTTTTATTTCTAAACATTTCCTGAAAAATTATTAAAATGATGCTCATTATTTGTATCCAAACGCACACCATTAAACTCTGAACTTTGTTCTGAATTGGACTAGTTCTTGATGTCAAACTGAGAACCAAGGCATGTTCTTTGTTGTGGACATGAGATTGTTAAAAACCCATAAAATCTCCAGAACTTAGTTTTTCTCCACTGAAATTAAGAAGTAAAAAATTAACTACCTTGCATTGAAGAGGAGTTCTCCACACTTTCATCTGTCACCATCTTCACATCCTCCTTCTCTGATACTTGCAACTTCAGGGTTGCTTGTGATTTCACTGCAACACCAAAATCAAAATCAGCTTAGCCATTGATGTGTGTGTGTGTGTGTGTGTGTGTGTGTGTGTGTGTGTGTGTGTGTGTGAGAGAGAGAGAGAGAGAGAGAGAGAGAGAGAGAGAACCATAGGGAGCAGGGCAGTAGTGATTCTTGACAAGAGAGAGAATGAAAAGGGAGAGGATTGTGCATGAAACAATGAGGAGATTTCCAAGCTTTCTGTTCTCTTGCTTGCCAAAGCTCCTCATAGACTTCGTCCCTCTAAGCTCCATTTTTTTCTTCTCTTCTCCTACTCTTTCTTCATTGGTTTCATCTACCTTTTATTTCTCACACCCCATCGAAAGTCTATGGTTCTCTCTCTCTGTGACTTGTTTATTGTGATGAGTCACGAATAATTGAATCTGTGAAGAGAGCTACCAAATACTTGTACCACAGAGACAATTTGTTCAACCAAAAGAGTTTGCCAGGGGATGTTGCAATATATAATTCCTCAATAATTGTGTTATAGTTTTTGAACTACATAAAGTTTTAAATTATAGATTTTCAGTATAAGTATGAAACTATTTAATCTAGTTAGCTAATTCAACATCATTTCCAGCTAAAATGGTGACAATTTTAAATCTGTATGTAATTTTTGTTCTTGAGAAGAAAAAAAAAAGGCTTTTCTTTCGCGTCGACCGAGATATACAAGAAACTAATGAGACTACAAAATTTTTTCATCTGCAATATGTTTGAGTAAATGCCTCAAGAAAATAGTGGTTAATAATAAGTATAATCAATTGAAATTTTATGTAACAAATGGTTGAAATAGTTTATGAGTGAGAATATTCAACATGATGCCATAAGATTCTGTGAAGTTAGCAATGTGGACATTTGGAGATTCTCTTAATTATTCTATATCCTTGCAAGTTTCCTGTATTTAAATTAAGATTCCAGTTTAAATAATTTATACATTTTTTTAAAAAATAATTAATTATTAAGCTAGACAGCTCAATTCACTCACCCTTCATGTTCTTCTAACATGGAGTTCAAGTTGTATAGAAAAATATGTGTGTATATTTGCATTGACATGCATTTAGAACTATCATTATTGAGGAGAAAACATATAAAATTTGTATGCAAGGGTGAAAATTATTGTGCATGTGATGAGAAAAACAATTTTAAGTTTCAGAAATAATGGGGAAAAATAATATGATGATCTTGAGGTTGTTGGATGCAATCAGCATGCAGGACATCAAGAAGACCTAATTATCTTTGAAGAGTTCGTTTAATATCTCAATTGGCTCAAATTATTGATATATTCAGTGCATTTATACATTATATTTGGCCATCTCACCAAGACCATCCAATAAGAATCAAAAGGGTTTTTGGAAATTGGAATCAAAATCTTCTCTCTACAACAACAACAACTAAGCCATTTGTCCCAAGTATTTGGGGTGGGCTACATGAACCAAAAGAGAATTACGCTGGATCGGGCACATGGATCAGTTTTCTCCACTCATTCCTATCGAGCAATATGCCTTCACTAAGATCTTTAGCCTCTATATCTTGTCATATTACCTCCATCCATGTTTTCTTCGATCTTCCCTGCGCTCTTTTAACTTGCCCTAAATTGATATGCTCTACTCGTCGGACTGGTGCATCTGTAGGTTTACGTCACACATGACAAAACTATCGTAAGCTATTTTCTCTCATCTTCTCTTCTATAGAGCCTACACCTATTTTAGTGGGAATATCCTCATTTCTCATCTTATCTCTCCGCGTGTTACCACGTATCAAACAAAGCATGTGCATATCTGCTACACTCATTTTTAAAATTTATGTAATCAAGTTTCTTCTAAAATTGGGAACAATGGAGCATGTCACACGCTAGGTGATGATTTACAATGCCATTTAATACAAGAGCTTTTGAGATGTTTAACCATTTTTGTGAAAACCCTAGAATTGAAAAGTATATAGTGATCCATCATTAGGAATTAAACGTTTTCAAGTATGCACCAAAATTTCTAGCTCGCTCAAATTTGGAAGGATTGTAAACAGGATCAATGACTGCTCTAGAGGAGAAGGGACCCCAACATCAATGAAGCTGAGCTACAGAACCTCAAAAAACTCAGTTTGTATGAAGAGTAAAATTTTCTTTTTAGTTTTATTATCATTTTGAAAGCCATCACTTTCAAGCACATTTTTTTCAAATGTGGTGTCCAAATGGAGATGCATATAAATTTCTCCTTGTGTTTGGTAGCTTGAGAGAGACATTGGACTAGACAAACAAAAAACTGGTTACTAGCTAATAAAAAGACCATTCAGACAAAATTAAGCAAGATCAGTATGCAGACATATTTTTTTGACCCACATAAAGTCATGCTGAACCTCAAGCATAATGGAAGTGCAACTCTTGCTTCAAATGAGCTTGAACTTCCCTTGCCACTGCAATTGCTCACAGAGTAAAGGGAAGTTCGATCAATGTCGAGGGCTTTTCTTGATCGCAATGAGCATCCACAGACCGAAATATTGTAGGCTCATCGTAAAAGTAGACTCTTATTAGAAAAACGGTCAAAGATATAGCAAAACGGTGTGATCCCAGAGAGTCTTCATCTTGATTTCAAGAAATTAAAGAGCGATATAAACTTGACATCACAAGTACATGATAATAGAGATCAAGAGGCTGGAGCTCTCTTATTAGAAATATGATACTAAAAATATACAGGAATCTGGTACTAAGGACTAATGCTGAAAAATAAAAATGAAAATTAAATAAGATCATCTACATGTCAGACTGATTTCCAGTCTGCGCAACTGCAACAGCTCAAGAGCATTTACAGAAACTCAAGGTAATGCATATGTACAGATATGTCAGATATGTATCCATGATGGAGATTTACTCTAAAAAAAAAAGCGAAAAGAATAAATAGAGATGAATAGAATCGCATTTTAATTTGATGATTATTGCCTCTTTCTCCGCAGAGTTCGATGAATTTGCCATGACCAAATTAAGAGGAAAATTGTGAGGGCCAAACCCACAGATGTCCAAAAGACTATCAACCATGTAGGCATTGGATGGGGAAACAGACCTGCATCAAGAGAGAGCATAAATCAGTTAGGGTAAAGGTTTAATTAATGAATGAGTATTTGCTATAACTATATCTGTGGTGTTTAAGAGTTGAAAACATTTTAATAAATAGGTGTGGTTTCAAGAAAATCATAATCGATTATGCTTTCCCTTGTAAGTTATGTCAGTAAGATTGCCACAAGATCAGTGTTGGGTCATCCGAGATTGGAATATTTATGATAATTTTCCCATCATCAATTGCAGATCTTAATTAACATCTTAATCGTCGAGGAGGGAAAAGAGAACTCACCATGGCCAAACTTTATACATATTAGAAGCTCCACTATGCATATGGCTAGGGCAAGCCAACAGAATGCTCCCACCTTCTTCACTGGTTTTCTGAAATCATATGATGCATAGGATTTTTTTAGTAGTTAGAGATAAACACAAGAACACGAGAAATTTATATATTTGTCTCTTAAAATTATCTGATGTTAGAAAAAAATATATATTTACAAAAAACTAGAGTTTGGCCTCAATATAAATTTCTCAATTGAGGTTTTCGTGTGTTCCCATGCACGTGCGTGCGTGCGTGCCTCTCTGTGTGGTGTGTGTGTGTGTGTGTGTGTGTGTGTGGGTGTGTGTGTGTGTGTGTGTGAGAGAGAGGAGAGAGAGAGAGAGAGAGAGAGAGAGAGAGAGAGAGGGAGGGGGGGACCTGTCTTGCAAGTACGTATTGTACTCCCGAATAGTTGGTATTGCGGTTAGCCACCACAGGATCAATCTATATACGATCAGAGGATTTCGAGGAGGAATCCAAAGACAGAATTTGAGGAAGAAGGTATTGAGCTCCACAGTCATGAAAACCACACAAAGACTCAATACTTGGATGAACCTCCATGGCCCCAGAAGAGGATGCCACTCATCTTTGTCCCATCGTGCAGGTGTGAACTGGCCCAACGTTCTTTTCACCTTGAAAGTACCAAAGAAGTCATGAACACAAACGATAATTAAATGCAGCAGAGGCAAAAGTAACAAGTACACACGGGAAAAACAAAACTTAAAATGATCTTCTTGAAGGGAAGATATCAAAGTCCTAGTTCTGGAAACAACATTTACAAGGCATAAAAACTGAAACACGTTAAAAAGAAAAACCAAATGGGATGACCCTTCCAAGAATTTTAATGTATCTAAGAGACTAGTAACAAGAACTAAGCCATGCTCATTTACACAACGAAAAGATATATAACAATATGAACCAGAAATATCTATCTTGTGATAAACATCTGCTTGTGTCATAATTTTTGCAGCTGCTGTGTGAACTCTTTTCATGATATTTAGACTTTAGGAAGAATAACTAAATGAAGAAGAAGAATTATTTTGCACATATATTACAAACTTTGCAAATCATGTGACTTGAGAACCCAGCATCAATGTCCACAGATTCAAATTTATTCCCGACAGAAGATATCGGCACCAAAGTGGCATGACCACGGTCAGAGCCTTACCACATGGCCTGACTATCTGAGTGAAATTACAACAGGCTGCCATCATCAAGTGCATGTGAGTGTGCAGGGCACATGCAAGCATCTGTCACAGTAAAATTGCAATACAATGATCTCCAAATTGGTGTATTAGTCCAACGCAGGTAATCATCCATATCCATAGTTTCAATTTTAATGTGAGGTGCATAGATATCATAACGGCAGAAAATCATGTTTGTAGATCATAGCACTCAGATAACTCCCCATACAAGGGGGGAAACCCCACACTTCCATATGGGATCCTCCCCTTAATAAGGAAGGAAACTATCTATTTTTTTCTCCCCACATTGGCTCAAACCTATGGCTTCCCCCATCACAGTCAAAGCCCTAACCTAACATCTCAGCAACTAGAGTTGATAACTTTTGGTGTAGAGCTAGTAACTTCTGTGTACTTGCACTTGGAAATTTTTCATCTGCCATCAGGGTAGATGCTATCCACTGCAAATTGGTTCTATACAAGTACAGACTGCTTTTTGCAGGTCTAAGAAGTCTATAAAGCATGTTTATGGTTCAGTATTTTTCTCAATATGCCCAGCAACAAATATCACCATCATTTGTGAATTGGTTGGTGCTGATGGTCGGAGATTGACCTGCTAGCTTCTAAGCATGACTTAAAATCTCGGTATCGGTATCGGTATCGGCCAATAGTTTTTAGTTTCAATATCGCCAATATCGGTCATTAATATCGAAAATATCGGCTATATCAGAAATAGTGGTCTTGATATCCGCCAATGTTATAAGGTGAATATCGTATCGGGAACCTCAAAATTCGATACAATAAATATTTGAAACCATGCTTTTAAGTACCCATTCCTCCATGACAATTATTTTGAATAGGTATATGGTAACTGTGTGTTAAAATCTTTGATTATTATAATTAGTTATTAGCAGTCATCTTTCTAGATGCTACTAGGAGTCATATTTCTATATGTTATTAGGAGGCATAACCTTATTATAAGAAGTAATTGTATTAAAATTAGATGTTCTTATCATATAATTGTGATGCTTATATATTTGGGGCATTACACAGATCAATAATAATACAAAAATATCTTCTCCTAACATTCTGATATTGTATCAGAGCAAAAATTCTAATCCTAGCCTCTTTTCTTCAAAAATCCTAACCCTAACTTTTCTTGCCTTCGCATCAAAAAAATAATCGTGAACAGTACCACGGGATTGTTCATCGTGAACAGTGCTGCACAGCATGGGGTATTGTTTATCTTAAAAAAACCTCAAATGAAAGCATTTTCTCCATCATCTCCTTGCTAACTGATTTTCAACCCGCCATGATCATCACAGACTCTAGCCGACATTAATTTTTACATCATCCACAGTCCTCTGTTGCTATTGCTGACTGAGTTTTTGATTCCCGATCACCTTTGCAGCACTCATCGACACTCTCTTCTACTTCCTACTGCCTCAATTTCACCTTTGATCGCGTCTAATTATCTTCACAACACCAGTTGCAGCATCTATGGACTCTATCATCTACTGTCGAAGCTTTTACTGCTTCTTATTGTCTCTACTAAGTCAATTGTAGCTATCTACTGCTCATACTACATCATCTACGCTGATTTCTACTGCCAAATGCAAGAGAGAAATATTTGCATGTGACAAGCCTGTGTTTATGTTTCTTGGTCTTTGTTCTAAGTTCAAGAAATCTCTCAAAATCTCATCTTCTACTGCGTACTAGTTTGAGAATCTCTCAAAGCCTCATCTTCTGCTATTACTGAGTTTGAGAATCTCTCAAAATATGCTTTTCTACAGGCTAAGTTTGAGGATCTCTTAAAATCTCTCCAACTGCGCTTGAGATCTCCAAACCTTTTACTTTTACTGAGATTGAGGATCTCTAAAATCTCTACTTCTACTGAGTTTAAGGAACTTTAAAATTCTAACTATATTCAAGGATCATGCGGTTTTCACATTTTGATTGACAACTTCAATATTGACATTAATGCTTCAGTAGCGTGAAATCTGTACTGTCTTGATCAATGCTCTAACATGAACTCAGTAGTGTAACATCGAATCAGCAATGTGAAAACTTTATTTAGGATATTTTTTACTAGTATTTGCAACAAGTTAGGCATCATTAACATCTATGCTCCAGCTTGAGGAGGAGTGTTAAAGTCTTTGATTATTATAGTTCCCTATTAGGAGTCATATTGTAATTATCATATTAGCAGTCATGTTTCTATATGCTATTTGAAATCAACTTTTTATATGTTATTAGTAGTTGTTCGGACACATATATTGCATAATTTTTATTACATTCCTATATATATTATGTAATAAATTTTGCAATTAACTTGTCTTCACTTCGAAATCATGCATGATATGATCAAATAAGGGAGATAAGATTAGGCTAACTAAATCAGATTTTGAGGGGATTTAAATCAGAACTGAAGATCAAAACGTATCAGAAGGATAACCCCATATCAGAGTCAGTTAAACCAGATTGTTGAAGGTCAAGTTGGTTGACTGAAGAATCAAGAAGATAACATTGGATTCAAATTCCAAAGTGAAAAACCAACATGAGATACAACGAATCGGAAATCAACGGACGTTTGCTCCCCTGGATCTAGCCCAAGGGTCAGATCATTGCCGCGGAAATGCGGTTTGGGGAGCGTTTACTCCCCCAATCTTCATATGCTTTCCCACTTTACTTTTTCCTATAAATACCGGCTTTTCTTAAGAAAAATGTACACCGGAGGGCTGTAAAGGCGATGTTAGAGAAGAAGTGTGTGTTGAGTTATAATGCAAAATTGGAGAGTTTGTAAGGACAATTTATGAATGAAATTCAGTCTTCTTCAATTCAGATTGTGCACATTCTCAGTCTAAGATTTCTTTACTCTTAATCTATAACTTCTATGATGCAATTCTACTCTCTTCATTTCATGATTTATTTTATTCTTTTATTAATGTTCTCATTTTCTCTTTACAGTTTTTAGAACCACTTTACTTTTTTTCAATAGCTTCTGGAGGAGAAAGACTTCAAGGTGAATCTGGAGGAGGGAGACTTCAAGGTGACATCAGCAGCAGTGACTCAAGGCTTTGTGTATCATTCTGGATTCCCATTTTCTATCTCTCTACCTTCTATCACTCTTGCTTTCAATTAATGTGCCTCACATGTGAATAAGTGTTTTCTATTATTTCATTTCATCACTGTTAATTCATCTTTTCAATTTCTTCTTTCTCAATCTCTTTTTCTTATTTTTCTTATAGGTTAGTGATCTTCTTATCTTAGTTCATATTTTTAATTGAAGTTTAATTCAAAAACAAGACTCCAACTTTCACTCAAAAATTTCTCAACTAGATTAAAATTAGATTTAGATTTTTAAAACCAAAATTTTATCAAGTCTTTATAGATTTGACCCTGTTCTTGCCACTATATAATTCTCCTAAAAAGATTTCAAAGTAAGATTAGATTTTTAGTATTTGTTCATGGTTTAAACAACGACGGGACATTTTACAACTTTCGAGCCGTGAACAATTTTTGGCGCCGCTGTCAGGGACTTGTGAAAATCTGTTTTTGAAAATTGACATTTAATTTTTCTAGTTTTATAAAAAAATATTTTTCAAAATTTATTTCTTTTTCTTTGCCATTCCTAAGAGTTAACTTTCAACTTGTCTTTTTTTTTGCAAGAGTTTTTCATGAACAAAGTGAAGATTTGCACAATAGGAAGAAGATTGCTTGCTTGCTAATTGTGTTGCATAAATAAATACATAAAACAAACAAAAATTGCTTATTTCAGAGTCATCAGAAAAGTTGGTATTTTTCTAAATCTGCTCACGAATCTCCTGTCAGTCGGGTTTTGAAGTGCTTTTGATCAGACATGATTGAGCTGCATTAATGCATTTGCATAAAAAGATCTTAAGGGTTGTCCCCCCTCACATAAGATCGAGATTTCATTACCCGTTTCTTGGCTCAAAAATCACGAACGCATATAAGTTTTTTCTGAAGCTAGAACTAATTTAAAATCAATTAGAGCTTAACCACTAGGATTTTGAGCTCATTAAATGGATCTATTGTGGAAGACTCTAGTGAACACTTTCAAGCTTTCGAAAAGAAACTTCCTTCTCTTAGAAAGGGTGACTTAGTCATTGCGGGGGTCTGGCCTAAAGGAAGAACTGGATCGCTTGTTTAACGAGTTTAACCGGTACCGCAATCCGTGTAACCCAATTAGGAGATATCTAACTAGGGAGAATTTTTATTCTCTTAAAATTAGTGGTTGAAAATTGATTATCATCAAATTAAGTTCAAGATAAAGAAACACTTAATTGGAATTGATTGGTTGAGCCATCTTGTGTGCAATCTTATCTAGGATTTAAAAAATTCTTCTTTGGGACAGTACCCTGATTCATGCAAAAGTGGGTTCGAGTTAAGGGTCGATTAGAATTCATTACTATCTCTGACCCTGCTGCTAAAATGAGTGATGTAAATGAAAATCATCAAATGACCTTGAAGGATTACATGTATCCTTAAAGGTCCACCTAACCTTCTTGTATCACTTTACCAGCCCCTACGGGAAATTTCAAAATTAAAACCGGTATGATACAGATGCTTTCAGTCTTTCAGGGATTGGCAAATGAGAACCTATACCAACATGTTAGAGAATTTGAAAATATTTGTAGGACCATGAAATACAATCAGATGACGGAGGAATCCCTAAAACTTAGGTTATTCCCCTTTTTCCTAAAAGAAAAGGCTAAAGCTTGGCTTCTTTCTCTCCAGCTTGGTTCAATTTTCACTTGGGTAGGGCTAGTTGAAGCTTTCTATAGAAAGTTCTACTCCAAACAGAAGACTGTTTCTTTACGTCAAACCCTTAACACTTTTCATCAATAAAAAAAAGGAGACGTTTTTCACATACTTTGAAAGATTTAAAGATCTTTTGCTTGAGTGTCCTTACCACGGATTTGAAAAAATCTATTTGATCTAAATCCTGTATGAAGGCTTAGACTACCAAAATAAGATCATTATTGAGTCCCTTTACAATGAAACATTCACTGGTAAAACGGCCAATGATGCATGGGAATTTTTGAAGAGGTAGCAAAAAACACTCTAAAATGGGAACATGTTAATGTTGATGATAAGCAATCTACCACTATAACTGCCACTAATAAGGGTTGTATGCATAGAGTCAACCCCAATTTTGAGAGATGCCAAAATGACATCAGTGGTACGAAAATTTGAAGCTTCAGAGATGAGCAAGGGAGTTCAATTTTCGACTCCTGAACCATCTAAACCAGTGGTATCTCCCATTTGTGTCCTTTGGAACAGTCAAGACCATTCGGTTGAACAATGCCCCGGGTTGCTAATTATCAAAGCCGAGCAAGCAAATGTACTCAATACATTTTGCAACCCCAACCCCAGCAACAACCCTTTTGGTGAAACGTAAAATCCGGGATGGCGGAACCATCCCAATCTTTCTGGAAAATCTTCTCAAGGACAAGGATATGGTGGATCACCATCATTCCAAAGATCACCTCCTAACAATCAATTTCATAAGGAAAATCAATACACTGCAACACCACCTGCCCCTCCCTATGTCCCTCCCAATCAAAGAAAACCTTCTTTAGAGGACATTTTTCACAGTTTATTCAGAGCCAAGCTCTCACTAATCAGAACCAAATCCAGTCTCAAGCGATAGCTAAGATCGAGATTCAGTTAGACCAGTTAGCTGCATCTGTAGAAGGGAGAAAAGGAATAATTCCTTAGCCAAACTGTGCCCAACCCGAAGGGACATGTTCCTCAAAATATTACAACATGCCAATTTGAAATCGGCTCGAGTTCAAACCGTGAAGTACAAGTCATCCACACTTTACGATCAGGTAAGAAAGTGGACAACCAAGTCCAAGTTCCACAAAACAATCCCAATGTTGAAAATATAATTAAGAAAAAAGATAGAGATCTCAAAGGATTCAACAAAGAAAGATGATCACGTTGTTGTTGACAATCAAGCGAAACCCTTTGCGCTCAAAGCCCCATTCCCTCAACATCTTCAAGCTAATAAGAAGAGAAATCATTGTAAGAAAATTTTGAAACTTCTCAAAAATGTCCAAATCAACATTCCTTTTCTGGATGCAATCAATCAGATTACTTCTTATGCCAAGTTTTTAAAAGATATCACCACTGTCAAGAGGAAAACTTCTGCTCCTCGTGAAGCTGCATTTGTTACACAAGCATCCTATCTCATCCAACAAAATATTACACCAAATATAAAGATCCTGGGATTCCTACGATCATAGTTAGGATAAGAGATCAGGTTATGGATCGATTTTTGCTAGATTTAGGAACAAGTGTAAATCTTTTACCCTATTCTGTATACAAACGAGGTTTATGGGAGTTACAACCCACTAATCTTACATTGCTTTTAGCAGATAGATCTGTTAAGGTCCCCAAGAAAATTATTGAGGATATTATCTTGAAGGTCAATGAATTTTATTTCCCTGCGGACTTTATTATCCTAGACACTGAACCAGTGACGAATCCCAGTAATCACTCTCCTGTAATTTTAGGGAGACTATTCCTTACTACCATTGATGATATCATAGATGTAGGAATGGAGTCATGACCTTGTCATTTGAGAATATGACAGATGAGTTGAATGTTTTTCACACTAGTTCCCAATCACCGGAAATGGATGATCATGAGGAGGTCAACATGATTGATATTTCGGTCAGTCACACCTTTGAGGAGTCTTGTTATGAAGACCCCTTAGAGAAATGCTTAGCTCATTTTAAACAGAACTTTAACATTGATGAGTCTTTAAGAGAGGTCAACGCATTGTTGGACTCTGTTCCTCTCGCGTACACTAATCAATGGAAATCCCATGTAGAACCATTACCTGTGTCAATATCTGTTCATGTTTCATCAATCATTAAGCCTCCCAAGTTAGAGCTCAAATATTTGCATGACACGTTAAAGTATGCCTTTCTAGGTGATTATGAAACCTTACTTGTGATAATTTCTTCTCACCTAGACAAGGACCAAGAAGGGAAGTTACTAGATGTGCTCAATGAACATAAGAAAGTTTTAGGCTGAATCATAGCAGACATCAAGGGAATTAGTCCCTCTGTGGTAATGCACCAAAGTCATCTCGAAGAGAATCCAAACCTCGAGAGAACCACAGAGGCGATTGAACCATGTTCTGAAAGAGGTAGTAAGAACAGAGGTCATGAAACTGTTAGATGCGGGTATCAGTTACCTTATCTCCAATAATCAGTGGGTTAGTCCGGTGCAAGTTGTGCCCAAAAAGTCGAGTCACAATTGTTGCTAGTGAAAATAATGAGTTAGTTTCAACTCGTGTTCAAACTGGTTGGCGAGTGTGCATAGACTATAGGAAACTCAACTCCATGACTAGGAAAGATCATTTTTCTCTGCCCTTCATCGACCAAATGTTAGAACATCTTGCTGATCACGCTTACTATTCCTTCCTTGATGGTTATTTTGGATAAAATAAAATATCCATTGCTCTCGAGGACCAATAGAAAACGACATTCACTTGTCCTTTTAGTACATTTGCCTACGCTCACATGCCCTTTGAGCTATGAAATGCACCTGCTACATGTTAGCGGTGTATGTTGAGCATCTTTTCTGACATGATCGAACAATTCTTAGAGGTGTTCATGGACGACTTCTTTGTCTTTGGGTCTGATTTTAATGAGGGTTTATATCTATCATTGGTATTGATAAAATGTAAGGAAAAGACCTAGTTCTTAATTGGGAAAATGACTTTTCATGGTGAATTCTGGTATTGTATTAGGACACACTGTTTCTGAAAAAGGCATAAAGGTTAACAAAGTTAAGGTAGAACTAATCTCAAAATTACCACCTCCAAAAACTGTTCGGGAGATGTGATCCTTCTTAGGCCACGCTGGGTTCCACCGTCGATTTATCAAAAACCTTTCAAAAATTTTCGAATCTCTGTGTGACCTTCTAACATGTTCCATTTGAGTTCAACCTTTCCTATTTGGCAGCCTTTGAAAGGCTCAACACTGAGTTAACATCGGCACCCATTATCCAACCACCTGATTAGAATCTACCATTTGAGGTTATGTGCAACACTTCTGACTATGCGATAGAAGTTGTCCTAGGCCAACGAGTAGATAGACTTCCTCATCCCATTTGCTATGCCAGCAAGACTCTTAACGACGCCCAACAGAACTATTTCACAACTGAAAAAGAGTTGTTGCCGATCGTTTTTGCCTTTGACAAATTTTGTCTTTATCTGATAGGTTCTAAGGTCCTAATATACATTGATCATGCTGCTTTAAAATACCTTCTCATGAAAAAAAATGCTAAAACCCGTTTAATCCGATAGATCCTACTCCTACAGGAATTCAACTTAGAAATTCATGATAAAAAGAGGGTTGAGAATGTTGTTACAGACCACTTGTCTAGATTAGTGGACAAATTTTCGTTCGACTCGCTACCTGTCCTTGAGACATTTCCTGATGAACAATTAATGTCCATTTTCCCTTCAACTGTTCAGTGGTATGTTGATATTGTGAACTATCTTGTCACGGAACAGATGCCTAATTCTTAAACTAAGCAAGAATGATTGTGTTTCTTAGCTAGAGTCAAATGGTTCTTTTGGGATGAACCATATTTGTTTGAATATTGTCCCTATCAGATCATTCAACACTGCTTTTCTGACTCTAAGTTCAGAAACATCCTTTCATTCTGTTATGACGAAGCTTGTGGCGGTCATTTCAATGGGAAGAATACTGCTGCAAAATTTTGCAGTGTGATTTTTACTGGCCCACTTTATTTCGTGACGCTCATGTCTACTGTCAATCGTGTGATCGTTGTCAATGATTAGGAAAAATAGCACGACGGAATGAATTGCCTTTAAATCCGATCTTAATTGTCGAAATCTTTGATGTTTGGTTCATTGACTTCATGGGTCCCTTCCCTATGTCTCATGGTTACAAATATATCCTTGTGGCAGTTGACTACATCTCTAAATGGATAGAGATCGTAGCATGTAAAACCAATGACAATAAAGTTGTGATAAACTTCTTGAAAGAATATATTTTCTCGTTTTGGCTTTCCTCGCGCAAACATTAGCAATGGTGAAAAATATTTCTACAGCCTTACATTTGAAGCCTTAATAAGCAAATACTGCATCAATCATAGGGTATCTGGCCCTTCCCACCCACAGACTAACAGCCAAGTAGAAGTTTCCAACCGAGTCATTAAGACCATTTTAGAAAAAAATGGTGAAACACCACAAGAAAAGACCGGTCCCTTCGATTAACTGATGCCTTGTGGGCATACAGAACTGCATTTAAGACTCACGTTGGAATGGTTCATATAGTTTAGTCTATGGCAAACCTTACCATCTTCCTGTCGAGCTAGAACATAAGGCATACTGGGTAATCAAATACCTAGATTTTGATCTGGACAAGGTAGGAGAGCCTAGAAAACTTTAACTCAATGAGCTTGAAGAGATTAGGAATGATGCATATGACTGTTCAAAATGGTACAAGAACCATATGAAAATGATGCATGATAGAATCATAATTCTAAAGGATTTCTAGCCAGGACAAAAAGTCCTGCTTTACAATTCGCGATTACATCTCTTTCAGAGAAAATTGAAATTCCGTTAGACTGGTCCCTACATTGTTCATGAGGTGCACCCACATGGTGCAGTAGAGGTCCACAATTCACGAATGGTACCACTTTTCAAATAAATGACCATCGCTTAAAGTCATATCGTGAGTATCTGAGCCCAGAAGTGGAGAAAATCTTTATGAAAGATCCTGTTTATCAGGATTGATCTCTATACCTGCCAGAGATCCATTATTGTATTATAGTTTTTTGTGTTTTCTTTTATTTTTCTTCTCAACTAGGCAATAATGGATGATATCCACTCGTTCTCATCAGGTACTATCTTCTTTCACTTTCTTACGTTTGTATCATGTTATACATTCATTCATACATTGAGAACAATGCATGAAATAGGTGTGGGGGAGGGTTTTAACATAACATAGGTTTTCTTCTAGTTATAAATATATATATAATATTTTCTTTGCTTTTAAAAACTTTTTGAAAAGAAAAACAATATTTTAACTAAATTTTTTTTGTAAGAAATTAAGTTAATTTTAAGGAATATGAGAATCATAATTAGAATTTCTTATACTTGATCAAAATAAGACTATTTGTTTGATTTCTAAAGTTAGGAAAAAAATTGAAAAAGTAATTTAGTCTTGATTTTTGCCTTGATGAAATATGCATATTTTATATACTTACACTTAAGGTTCAAAAATAAAGATTCTTATGTCTTATATTAAAATATATATATATATTAGAAATCCTCTGATTAAGCTGGATATTTGTGCCTCGTAAAGAATAAGTATTCACGCCTAAAAGTGTTCCATATAATGAATAAAAACTCTTAGTTTTGAGGCCTTAATTGCTCGAGTTCTTAAGTTCTTGGGTTTTTTCTCACCCGACGCCCTAAAACCGTCTGGTTTGGGAGACCGACTAAAGCTCGTTATATGGGCGAATTAGAAAGCCTAATAAAACTAAAGGATATCACCACCAAAAATATGTAAAAATAAGGCATAAGAGTTAGAGTTGAAAAATCGTTAGTCAAATATACACGGTCAGGAAGTGCATATGACTTAGGTAAAATAATAGACTAGATGAGAAATACAATTTGACTCCTAATCTTAATTGATAATAAGTTTTTGAATAGAGACTAAGTCTAGGGATGAATAGTTTAGTGTTCCTATAACTTATAGATTACTTAATTCTTATAAAAATATTTCAAATATTTGCTCTCTTTCAAAATGCATTTTTAAAAATGCTAAACAATTTATTTCTCTTTCTTTATGGATTTTGTGAGTGTAATTCACTGAAAACTCTCACAAGACAACACTCGTCCTCTAGGGGTAACCTAGAGGTTTAATGGCTTGTTGCACAAGCTAAGTGCAACCGTGATGTCTACGAAAGTGAGCTAGGATAGCTCTATTGTTTTGCTCGAGGACGAGCAAAAGATAAGTGTAGGGGTCTGTTTGGACACATATCTTGCATAATTGTTATTACATTCCTACATATATTCTGTAATAAATATTACAATTAACTTGTGTTAACTTCTAAATCATGCAGGATATGATCAAATAAAAGAGAAAAATTAGGTCAATTAAATCAGATTCTGAGGGGACTTAAATCACAATCGAAGATCAGAACGTATCAAAAAGATAACCCCAGATTAAAATCAGTTAAACCAGATTGTTGAAGATCAAGTTGGTTGACTGAAGAATCAAGAAGATAACTCAGATCCGAATTCCAAACTGAAAAACCAACAGGAGATAAAGGAGAATCAGAAATCAACGGATGTTTGCTCCCCTGGATCTGGCCCTAGGACCAGATCATTGTCGCGTTTCCGTGGCCATGTGATAAGATCAGGGGGAGTGTTTGCTCCCCTATCTTCATACCCTCTCCCTCTTTACCTTTTTCCTATAAATACTAGCTTTTCTGGAGAAAAATGTACATCGGAGGGTTGTAAAGGCGATGTTAGAGAGAGAAGAATGTGTTGAGTTGTAATGCGAGATTGGAGAGTTTGTAACAACGATTTACGAATAAAATTCAATCTTCTTCAATTCAGATTGTGTACATTCTCAGTCTAAAATTTATCTACTCTTTTTTTATAACTTTTGTAATGTAATTCTACTCTCTTAATTTCATGATTTGTTTTATACTTTCATTAATGATCTCATCTTCTCTTTACAGCTTCTAAAACCACTTTACTTATTTTCAATAGCTTCTGAAGGAGGGAGACTTCAAGGTGAATCTGGAGGAGGGAGACTTCAAGGTAGCATCAGTAGCGGTGACCTAAGTCTCTGTGCATCATTCTGGGTTCTTAATTTTTTATCTCTCTACCTTTTCTCACTCTTACTTTCAATTAATGCGTTGCACATGTAAGTGTTTTCTATTATTTCATTTCATCACCGTTAATTCATTTTTTCAATTTCATCTTTCTCAATCTCCTTTTCTTATTTTCCTTATAGATTAGTGATCTTCCTATCCTAATCCATATTTTTAATTGATGTTTAATTCTAAAACAAGACTCCAACTTTCACTCAAAGATTTCTCACCTAGATTAAAAATTAGATTTAGATTTTTAAAATCAAAATTTTAACAAGTCTCTGTGGATTCGACCCTATTCTTGTCACTATATAATTCTTAAAAAGATTTCAAAGTAAGATTAGGTTTTTATTATTTGTTCATGATTTAAACGACAGGATATTTTACAACTTTCGAACCGTGAACAGGAGTCCTCATATTATGAGAAGTAATTGTATTAGGATTAGAGATTTCATGTAATTGTGATGTTTATATATTTAGGGCATGCCCACATCAATAATAATACGAAAATCGCTTCTTCTAAAATTCTAACAATACCTGTCAAACCCTGGATCTATATGTAATCTATCATATGCAAATTATTAGCTAACGCAACCTCCTTCCACATGGAATGTGGACTCTTGCCATGCAATTATTGAGGCAGCAATTGCAAACCCATCATAATCAAAACTTAATGCATTATCTACTCTCTTGTAAGTTGACCAATTGTTGGTAACAAAGATGCAAACAATGTTACTAGTAGACGAGATAACTCAAGGCTCCTTTGTTATTTCACAGGCCGGATGCACCTTCTTACTTGTGCATAAATATTTTCACAAAAAAACTAGATGATCTCATATAACCTTTTTTCTTTGAGTAATAGCTTTTCTTGTGTTTTTATAGTGGTTCTTTCATGGTTCATGTACAAGCTCAACTGGAGTTTGTCAAAAGCTTATTGGCCTTTCTTGTTAAACCCATGCATCCTTGTCATTAAACATAATAGACCTCCAACTTCCCTGGTGATCATAGGACATGGAATCTTTCAAGTATTTCTAGTGATCTCGGTTATTTCTATTTCCTCTCTTTTTCAGAATCTGCTGTTTGGATTCTGTAAATTATATATCTATAGATTAATCTCTTGGAAACTTAACTTTTATCATAAAGTAAGAGGGTTAACCGAGAAACATCATCCCAGCTATGTGATAAACTCTTCATGAAGCTTTGCTTCTATTTTGGCACAAGACAGGAGGGAGTCAACACATGAGATGACAAGAGAGAAATTCCATCACAATAGCGCCAATCCTGAGTATAGCTTTCTTTTCCTTTTTTTTTCCCCTTTTCTTTCTTTCTTTTTTAGTTTTTTGTTTTTTTTTTTTTTTGTTTTTTTTTTTTTTTTTTTTTTTTTTTTTTTTTTTTTTTGGGGGGGGGGGGGGTGGGGTGTGGGTGGGTGTGTGGGTGTGTGTGTGTGTGTGTGTGTTGGGGTTGGTTGGTTCTCAATGGGATTTTCATTGTTGGTTCTCTTAGTCTCATGATTCTCTTAATAGCTCCACCAAGAGTTTCATGCCAATCTGGGCAGAATTTGTTAAGAGTCTGCTCCTTCCAATGGACTGAAGTTCCTTCTTAAACTCTAAGTGGTTTTTACCTAATATATATAATTATCTATAAGTTTACATGATCATAAAAGCACGTAATTTATTTGTTTGGTTGTCTTTGCCATTCTCATTATCAAACTATTATTTGGACTAAGGTGGAGCCTCCAAAACCTAATAGGAGTTTATTTAAGCAGCAAAATCAGTAGTATGTAATATCCCATGATAGTATTTCTAATAAGAAAGATGTACCAACAAGTTGGCAGAAAATTGGTACAGTAGTGACTATGACGGGAGATGTCACAGTTCAAGCCAAGCCAAGAGAAGAGGAAAACATAGATTAATTTCTTCCCTTGAGGAAAAGGCCTATTTGAGACAATATGGTTCGCAACTTAACCCTCATTATTCCCCTCCCGTAAAAGCTCTCCACTTATGTCTCAAGTCTAGAACTCCATCCTCCACTTCCGTCCCAATATTGTGACATTCACACGATCTAGCATTAAAGCTCTCATTTGTCGATCCACAATGAGTTTTAAGGAGGTTGTTGCAGTGACAAGTAAATATTTCCTACTCTCTCTTTCTATGGCTTGTCCAACTTGTAACAACAAATATTTATGTTCTTTTTTACTCCTGAATTTTTCCAAATTACAACTGTGTATCTCGTACCTCTTGTTTCCCTAAGATCATCCAAATCATAACTGCAAGCACATTCACAATCCAGTTACGCACACAGCCAACAACATAAATATAAAGAATTATACAGATGTGCTATGAGTAGGAGACTGGCATGCCAAAATGGCATTAAGATACACCACGGGTTATAATATTCTACACTAACATCAAACATGTTTATCAAAATTCATGATATTGATACCAAAACCAAAACAGTTATTTGAAACTGTTGAGCAATACCAAGATTTCACACCTTGCTATATACATATGTTGTATGCATATGTTATACATGTATATCCATTTGTGGTTTGAATTTTAGGTTTAAACCCTTTTTGTTAACTATATAGGGGAGAAAATTCATCACCGGTGGTTAGAGGCAAGAACTTTGTGACCTCCTATCTAAAGCTACATCCTTATCAACTCTCATCAGGTTCCTTTCTATGTATATACATGTATTATAAAAAAATTCCTAGTTATATCAATAGTCTGAACAGTATAACACTACGTTACACAATAATTAACTGTACTCACAGAAACAATAGTCACTACGTTACACAAAAATTAACTGTACTCACAGAAACAATAGTTCAATCAAAAAGAAGTATCTTATATTACATGTTGAGCATGGTGACCCATGTAGAAATACTTGTAACAGAACATACCTTACCAAGGATATTTGGCTGGCGGCTTATACCAACCCATTCATATGTTTTCCCATCGAAATACCTAACAGTGTGCATTCCTGCCCATATACCTGAAGGAGAGAGAAAATGGATAAAATCATAAATAGCAGCATAAAAAGTTAAAAGGCCGTCATTTACCTCCTCTAATGCAATAAAATAAATAAATGTAAACAAGGAAATATTGTGTTTGTGTTAGGATAAACATCAAATACTAGTTGCTATTTCAACAGCAAAAGAAAATCCTCATGTAAAGGTCAGTGGTTCCTGGTGGGTTTACGCTATAAAATTTCAACCTGATGGTTAAATTTGAGCGACTCAGAGCAAGAATATTTGCTGAAGGATATATCAGACAAATGACATTAATTATGTAAATAATGTTTCTCCTGTGGCTAAGATTACATCATTTTGTGTCATTATCTTCATCAAGCTAGTTACCAATATACAATATCCTCCACTCTAGTTTGACGTGAAAATGCCTTTCTTATTGGGGAATTACGGAAGGAAGTGGTGCATTGAGCAACCAACTGGTGTTTGTTGCTTGGGGGAGTGTAATGTTCATGTTTTGCGAGTTGAAGAAAACCGTAGACATCTTGAATCCCCATGTTTTCAGTGAAGTTTGTTCTGAAATTTAATACTGGTCAAACAGTATTATATAGAAATACTGATGTTGGTCAAATAATTTTGGTAGCACATGCAGCTGAAATTGTCAAGGGGTGATAGTTAAGAAACTTCTTACAGACTCATTTTCATACTAAGAATTTGGAAATATAAGGTATTTTCTTGTGGTTGAAGTAGCTTATTACCCTTAGAGAATCAGTTTGTCTCATATAAAATATGTTATGGATATCACTGATGAGACAAGCTTGTTCAGCAGTAAATCTATAGATTCTCCTATTGATCTAAGTATACATCCAACAACGGGAGCTTATAGTGAATCCTGCTTGCTCAAGAAGATTAGTCGATGAACTTGTTACTCACTACCTTACAGTTACACATCCAAATACTGTTTTCGGTTGCCAGCCGAGTCAACCAACCTATGGATAAACCAAGGATACCTCACTGGGCTGTCATTTGTACCTTTGTGTATTTGAAGAAAGCTCTGGATATAATTTATTTTGTGAAGTTAATGGCCTTCTCTCTCAAAATATAAAGCTTATGGCCATCTCAACACCGTTGGGTATTCTTTTGACTATGAGCTGGATAAAGACAAAAAGTAACCTCCCTCCGAGATATGAATAAAGAATCAAGATCCGGGTTTTGCTTTGAGCGCAAGGGGATAGATTTTAGGCCAAGACTACTGATCCAAACTGAGCAGGTTTGACATAAAAGGTCGACCACAGGACATTGTTCATTGTGGGAGGCAATCTAGTCTACTGGAGTAAGAAAGAAACAAATAGTTTTTGTAACGTCTAGTGCTGAAGCTGACTACCAAGCTATGGCTCACACTACATGTGAGCTCATTAACATGAGCTAAAAGATCTTGTTCTCACGCCACCTTTTTATCTGTGAAGTTGCGTATAACAACAAAGTTGCTGTTCGCATTGCTTCAAATCAAGTGTTCCATGATTGGAATATTGTTTGTAAGAAGCCAGAAAAGGGTGATACTAGCACTCAGTATGCTCCCTCACAAATGCAGCTTGCTGATTTGTTCACCAAAGGACTAGTATCTTGTAGAGTTGATTTTCTAAAACAAGCTTGGACTATTTGATATCTATAGTCCAGCTTGAAGTGGTCTTTAATGGTAAGTATTTAGATAAAGCGAAGGAGGAGGCTGATATGCAGAAGTTGTAGCAGACTTTTAAATATGTAAAAGTTGTCCCATTACTTAGAGATTGAGGTAAGATGATGCGGACATCCATTCACGCCCCTGGCACGTATATCATCGTTGGAGAAGACGTGTCACACTGTGGTTCGATTGATTGACTTGGGATTAATGTAATCTTTATTTTATTTGGGTTGATTTTACTTTATTTAGTAGTTTCTAGTCTTATATCAGTTGTGAGATTTCTTTCTTTTGTTTAGTACTTTAATCCCATATCAGTTGTAAGAATTCTTGTATTTTTGTAAAGCTTATTTAAAGGCTCTTTTTCTCTAGTTAATGAATGAATAATGCTTGATTATTTTACTAAAACTTTATGAGTGATTTTCCTCTCTCAAATTTTCCCTTTAGGAGTGTGAAACCCTAAAAAAATTCTAGCTTATGAGAGTGAACTCCTAACTAGTCCTACTTTAAAAAGGTGAACCCCCTGACTAGCACTATGCCACTATCCCATAAAAAATTCAAAAAAAAATCCCCACAAAAATTCCTGAAAAATCTCAAAAGTTACTATTCATCTCATCCCTCCTCTTCTAACTTGAAAACCCTAATCCTAGCAGCCGCCCACGACCTCTTCTCACTCTTGTGCTGCCTCTCCTTCCTCTTCCCTTGTCGTCGCCACGCCACCCTTCTCGTCGTTGCGCCAACATCCCTTCTTCCCTGATTCTCTTCCTCGCCATGACCAACTGAGCCCGATCGGGTTCGAATGAAGCTGTGAGCACGATATATCTCCCACTGTCCTAGCGGTTGACCTCTAACCTCCTCGAGCCGATCGACTGCAATCACCGCCGCACTCAACATCACCAGATCTCCTTGAACCCATCGACGGCGATCAAAATTGCCCTCGATCTCGCGACTTCAACAACAGCATCTTCCCCTACCTGAGATTACATCGCTGATCACCTTCTCCTACCCGTGATCCTCTCAGCGTAACCTTTCCCGACACGAGCGTCGCTGCAGACTCATCGCAACTACAAGTTGCCACCATCCGACCCGGATCCGCTTTCTCTTCATCTGCATCCAACTTGCAAGCAACCCAACCTGCTAGACAACTGCATCGCGACCCGGCTAGATCCGAACCGGATCCGATTCTTGGAGTAACCCGAACCCGACCAGACAGCACAGATGCGACCCAAGTGCTATAGTTCCGATCCATTGCAGAACAGACCCGTTTGCAGATGGAGTTTGATTTTCGAGCCATTTATCAATCGTTCAAAGTCTGATTTGAGTTATTTTTGAAGCGTTAGATTCATGGGAGGCAACCCTACGTATCGCGACGGATAACAGCAAAACAATGAGGTTATGATCCTCAATCGGTAAGTTTCTCTAATTCCAGTCATTTATTTGTAAGTTCTTGATAATTAATCTTTAGGGTTTTATCTGCCTATTGTTGTCCACATATTAGTGAGTTTGTGTGTATCTGATACATTAGTCTTATTATTGATTGTAGAACTTGCCTCCATAACGAAGCTAGTATCTTTAATTTGTTTAAGATTGAAATTGCTTAGCCTGTGCATGTTTTTTGGGGTTAAATCTATCTATTAGCATTCTTAGAATTTGTCCTACCTAAGATCGTATTTTATTGGTGAAGCGTAGTTTTTGATAGTGTTATTATTGATTTCCTATCACACGGACACATTTCACATCATAAGATCTCTAAAGATTTGTTTTTCTTGTTTCTTCTCTCCCTCTTATTTTTTGAGAGAAAAGAAAAGATGTCTAAGCCTACGCTCTTCTTTCTATTGCAGCCACTTCCTTCTCATCTCATCTGACCTTTTCCCTTATTTTCTTTCTTCTAAATGCCATATCACTGACAATATGCTTTTCAGCCGGGAGGATAAAAATGAAAATTCATTCAAGATTATAATATTTAGACTCCCCCCTGCATACATAGAAAATATCAGCAGGCCAACTAATTGTTTCCCTTGTTTCCAAGACACCTAGTTAAACCTTTATCAAAACCTGGATCAATAAACAGAACTTCATAATGGCCCATCAGTCATCGAAAGTCTTGCTCTCAAAATTGGTAATTGTGACAACTGATTACTCTGTTTAGAATATCATTTCTTACCATTGGTATTTTTCTCACTATACAAGTTTCATCACTCACTCTAAACACTTCAATGTTTTGCTTTCAAAACAATTATTCAAAGGCAAAAGACATACTAGGAATGTTTTCTTTTCATCAAGTTTCTCAACTTGGAATCTATTATCATTTTTATGTAGTCTTCAAGTATCTTGTGATCACCATCATATGAGCAGCACTGTCCTAGAAGACATCTCATTCTCAATATTTGAATTCGGTTTGACAAAAGTATACCAGCAACAAAAACAAGATCTAGTGGAAAGTAAAGCAAGCACTAATGCCAATATGTGTATGGCCAGATAAATTTTTCATAAAAAATGTGTTGCAGTTTGTTATCACAAGTGTGCCATATTGCAGAGTGTTTTTTTTTTCCGTCAATGACGTGAGTTCCATGGAAGAGAATGAAATACATTAAAAATGAAACCATGCTGATCAAATTTCTAACTAGTCTACTGATTAAAATATTCAATCTCTGGAAATAGAAAAACTCAACTATTGAAAATTCTAGCAGTTAATTGTGATCTTACCAAACCAGTTGCAGATTAAAATATCCAAAATAATGCTATCCCACCAGCACTCGTTAAAGTTTGGCAACATATGACGAAACGTAAGCTGTAGATATTACAATTTAAGTTAATTAAAACTTTTAGAATGTTAAGACTACAACCAGGGAAAGAAATAGTGGTGGTTTAGACATACCTCCATTAACTCAAATCCTATTGAAAGTACCCACAGAAGTGGTTGATTCCGAATCATTATAGCCTTGCCCCACCATCCAAAAATATGAGCGAGAACAAATTCATCAAATAAGGTGTCCTAGAAAATCTAAAATCCAAAATCAGTACCTTGAATCTTTGCAGTTTGTCAATATTAAGATACTAAAAAATATGAAAATTACGTAGGTGAAAGAAGACATCATACATAAACATTGATAAACCTGCTTTTCGGATTATCAGGGACATAGATACGACAATCAGTTCCGTAAGATCTTTCAGGCAGTTCTGCAGAGGTAAACAACAAGGTTAAAAATATTTTTCTAATTCACAAAAACTATGTATAAAGCATCTAAATGAATTACCAATTCCCAGATCAGGGTGGAGAAATTTCATGAACTGTCGAGCATCATCACGGTTCTGGAGAGAAGGGTGATTTAGAGAGAATATTCAACAGTATTAATGTATCTCATCAAGAAGAAAAAAATTATCTTCCATATATTCGATAGCAAAAAGTTGATAAAAGTCAGAGAGTAGAGTACAAAAGCATGGCAATAAATATGTCAGACTAAATAATCTACCTCAGATCAAAACAAAACACGAAATAATTTGGATTACCAAGTGGCTGCACAAAGTCCACTTAAAGTGAAGATTCAAGATATATAAACGTAGCATGAGAAACAGGTAGCTTTCTTTCAAAATAGCCTATATCATTCTAAATGCAGAAGACGTATAATGAAAGCTGACAAAAATATATGCAAGGAAACAACATGAAACTTTCACTTCTCAACATTTAGTTTGAATCCATTCAATTAATATTCCAATATTTGTATAAATTCTATGTCAAATCATATGAAAGTCAAACTAGAGAAACCAAAACGTAAGTTTTCCACAACACTTGAACAATTAAAAGCAACAATAAATAAGTTTGTATTCGTGATTAAAAGCTAAAAGATCAGTGCAAACCTGGAAAAGCAAAAAAGTAAGGGCAACAAGGTAAACAACAGCCATGCCATGAACCAAGCGCCATATAGCAGGATGTGGCCGAATGAGCACCCTGAAAAGAAATTATTCAAATTCTATAAAACTAAGGATTATCAATACCCGGTTTACCTATCTACATACCAACATTATATAAGAAAACTTTCCCATGTCAGGCATAGGTAATTTCTGGATTAAGTCCAGTCAAGGTTCTCCTTGACACAGCCACACACTTACAAGCATAAAGGTAATAATAGAAATTTTGTTCACACTTCTATATATATTGGCGAAGATCAGCAATTTCAATGGCTATTGGCCATGTTAAACTATATTAAGAAGCAATTTCTATATATAATGAAGATGCCAAAACAAAGTTTTGATACAAAAGCAACTGCTTGATACCCGGTATCTTTCATTCAAAGAAAATTATGACCAAGAAGAACCAGTGCTGATAATTGAGTCATTATAAACACCCATGTGTATGCAATAATATCATATTTTTCATACCTAAGCATGAAAAATAGGAAGAACACAATTCATACAATATGAGAGACGTTAAGGTCCATAAGTTTTAATGCCTCAAAAGTGAATAAATTCATCTCCCCTGGAACAGCCCAGTGCCAAACTCAAAAAGGAGCTACAACTTTTACAGGCATGAGCAACAGCAATAACTAGAATTTGCAGTATGGAAGTTGTAACTCACGTTGAAGGTGCTTGGAGCAAAGAATAAGCTAGAAATACTGCAATCATTGCCCAGACACCCCTAAATAGAATACCAAGAAGATGTCAGCAAAAATTCACATTTGTCATAAAAATATTTGAAATATGATAGAGTTGAAGAATAAACGGAAAAAGGTGAAAGCCTCCATCCTTTATTAGAGAAAAAGCAGACCAAATCCGAACAAGGATATTTAACATAGAAATAGCTCATCAGCAAATTAATAATGAAAACTTGGCATCAGCAATCTCATAGAAAAAAACTGCTACATCAAAATTTTTGCAAGAGGACACGAGCATACCGCTTCACAGATGTAACAAGATCATGAGATGCGGTGCTTTCCGGATCCAGTGCTCCACTTGCCCAACTGTAAAACAAGGTTGATGCAAGGAATAACTGTTTCATTTATTATATTAACTAAACAAATGAAATATATGAAAATTTATCATTTCTAGAGAAATTGCACTATCAACGATAATAATCTTAATATGTCTCATTAATAAAGCAGAATAGGATAACATTTCATTTCCATGTATGGACATAAATAAAATCAAACAAGAAGCTGTTTCTAGTTTAAGACCCTGGTTTACCCTCCAAAAAAACAGACAAGAAATATGCAGTTCTCACCTATAGTGAAATAGTATTGCCCATCTAGAAAATTGATGACACCTAAACAAAGTATTGTATGTCTTTCACAGATGATTTACCTGCACGCCTGCCAAAAGAGCGAAAAGCATGCCCCATCCCCCCAACTTATAAAATAAACTTAAAATCATGCCAAATCCTTAATTTTTTAAAGTAACCCATATATCCTACCATTCTATGAGTTTATCATCTTGAATTTTCAATAAAACCCTTATATTCTCCGGTGCTCTAAATTATCTCTTTAACCCATGTTAAGAAAGAAAATTATCACTATTCGTTTTCAGTTTTAGCAGTCATGTAAGCAAACTCACAAAAGTTTTAGCTCAGTTGGACCCCCCCCCCCCCCCCCCCCCCCGCCCAACAAAAAAAAATAATAATAATAATAAATAAATAAATAAATAAGGAAGAAAACAAGTTGCTGGGTCTACCCGTGTTGAGCCAATTGCTAACCACACAACAACATAGAATACTATCACAGCAACATGGAAGCTGAGCAGAAGACAAAGGAAGAATACTGAACAAAGGAAGAGGCAACTATAAATTGCTGGTAAAGCTCTCTCTTGTAATGAGAGAGGTCACTGGATCAAGGCAAGCCACTGACATGTTTAAGAGGAATTACTCCCCGGGGAAAGAGTGGGAGTGGTCCACCTTATTTGTTCAAAAAGAATCTCAAAAAGAAAACTAAGTGGTATTTTATGAATAAACCATCACTTAGCGCTAACCTACCAATTCATTGTGCCAATATTCCTCCCACAGGCCAATAGCAAAGTAAAGAATGAAAGTGAAAGTGACTGTAGTTATAAAAATGAATATGGATGGATGATAGATATACATCAAACCAAGCAGCCCCAAAGCACCATCTCTTCCACTAGCCTACCTTGCCATTTTAAACAAATACTATAGCTACCTGGCAACTAATGACTGCAGAGACCAATTTGAGCCATATATTATGTCGTAGTGCTTTCAGCTTATTGCTTGTTCCACATAGAGCATCCTCCATGTCCTCAATCAACCAAAGAAAAGTTTTCACAACTGTGTGAAAGATTCATCTACGGATGCAACAAATATCAATGTCCCTCCTCTGTATTGCCGTCACATCTTCTGCTCCACCTGAGTCAATGCCTCTTGCCTTTTCATGATGGCTCTACTTGTTCCAACACTGAAGCTTTTTCTGAAGCATACAATTTTCAATTTTCATAACTTTACAGTAATAATGATGCTAGCCACATCAGGGATCGACAACATCCTTCAAGTGATTCCTAATGGCCATATAGATGGAATGTTAAGTTCTCTAAAAAAAAAAAAAAAAATCTAGAACTCAGTTGAGATTACCGTGAATTTTTGAACATGTAAAACAACACATCCAAAGGTTTTTTTAAATTATTGATTGCAAATATTTCTAACATCCTTCATCATAATTCTTAATTTACCAATAGAGCCCATGTTATATCTACTTCAAAAACAGACAGTCCTTCCAACATTACATTCCCCCCTGTATGGCTCATCTTACACATCCCACATTGAAATCTCTAAATCTCACAAGACCTGAGTATAAATATAATCAATCCTTGTTTTATCTGAATAAGATAACTGCAAACCTCTGTTATCATTACCGACCAAGAAACTGAAACTGCATAGTCAAGAAACTATTAAGGGAATTGATTGGAAATGGTACCATATTACTTTTCCAGCTATAGTCCTAAATTTACACTAGTAGAAGTAATTTTAATCATGCATTGTAACACTTGTCTTAACTAATCACCTTTTTCCTAACATTTAAATGCTTTAGGGAGGTGATGGGGGAGTAAGTATTCATGAAGGATATTATACATTATACGACACATTAGTATGTATATATATGTATGTATATAAATGAAATACAACCTCATGCTTGTTGACTTTGCCACCATACCCCCCACCATGCTTGTGGGTACAAGTACCTCATGAATGGGGGAGGGATGGAACCTTGCTTATAGGGTAAGGTATAATAGTAGAGTGATGGTGTTAGGGAGGGGCACTTGTCATGATATTATTGAAGAGTTTGAGCTATAAATAGGGGGAGATGAAGAGAAGAACCTCATTTGCCAACTCTCTCTCTCTCTCTCTCTCTCTCTCTCTTCTCTCTCTCTTCATTCCAACTTCACAAAAATCTTTCCCTCCTTCCCATTTATAGCCGGCCAAGCCCATCTATTTCCCTCCATTTCTTCACACACTCTCTCTCATTCTCCCTCTCATTTCCTCACAAAGATTTTCCTACTTCCTTTATACAAAAAAGGGCTTCCTTTACATGTTTTTAACTCCTCATCACCATAAAAAAAAAAAAAGGGAATTCTTGAAGATAAGATTTCGAGTTAGGAGGGTGATATTGGTTGAACGGTAAGCATATCCTTAAGGTTTCTACCCCTCTTACACTCTTTTAACTAAGAACTAATTATGATGATTTTGTGACCTTGTAGACTCTATTAAGACAGGAAACCGAGCTTGATAAGGAGATACTCGCTTCAAGGGTGAGTAGAACATTCGAACCCTAGTAATATAATAGGTAAAGTAAAACTTGAAATTAAGTGGGGAAATTTCTAAGTTATAAATGAACGATGATGCTTGTGAATGGTTTATATGTTTATATATACATTATGAACAATCATGTGGTGTTATGTTGTAATTCTCATGAATGCTTACATGGGTGCATGATTGAGACGTTATTGTGTATGCATAGTAGTCTAGCACATGCCTCTTAAAAAGAAATAGTTTTATGAATGAACATCATACTTGACTTCATGCATATGTTTGGCTACACATATATTGGAATGATATAACATGTTGGCTATCTTGAAAAGGCTTGCATGTTGTTAGTTTAATAAGTGGTTACTTATACATGTTAATGTCTTTCTTAAATATTGGCATCATGTAAAGTAGGAATCATGTGAATCATTTATATTGTTATTGTTTTATGAATCCTTACATGTGGTTATTACATGAAGGATATGATATTTGCATGTTTGGAGAAAGGAATCGGGTTGAACCGGAGGTGATCGAAGGGGAGAATAATACGTGATAAACGTATCGGAGGAAGGGACCGGGTTGAACCGGAGGTGATCGAAGGGGAGAATAATACGTGGTAAACGTATCGGAGGAAGGGACCGGGTTGAACCGGAGGTGATCGAAGGAGAGATTATATTTTATGTTGATCATGTATGTTAATTTGCATGTTACGATTATATGTTATGTTGATCATGTATGTTAATGTGGAAAAGATAGAAATTCCATGTTGAAATCATATAAAAATCATTAAACTACACTCTGGAATAGTCGACTGACCCAGACAAATTTCAATAGACTAGTCGACTAGTCCTTGGGGGTAAGTCGATTATAGATGGGATAAATGGGTAGACAAGTCGCTGGAAAACACTCTTAGTCGACTATATATAAACTGTAAGTCGACTAGCCTCAGTTACAGAAAACAAACAGAGAGTAGACATCTTCTTTGGCCACTAGTTGACTATAAATGATAAATAGTCGACTAGAGCCTATAGTAGTCGACTACACCAGAAAGAAAAGTCGACTAGAATTGATTATAAGTAACAAACAGAGAGCACATATCTTTTTGATCCAATCTAGTCGACTATAGATAATGTATAAGTCGACTATACAGGTTAGGGTAGTCGACTACATAACTCACTGGCAGCCAACAAAGAGTAAATACTTTTTGGATCGACCCCAGTCGACTATAGCTTCAATGTTAGTCGACTAATAATGGTATTAGTCGACTATAGGAATGGGCAAGTCGACTAACAGGACTTGTTACTGTGTTTTGGTCGAGACTTCAGTTAATACCTAAAAATTCACACAAATGGTATAAAAATACAATTGCCAACCTGATGATAAAGTCAAAATAGACCTACTTAATAGACATGCATATAAATATTGTTTTACTCACTGAGCTGTCGAGCTCAATCTGTTCTCATTATCACCTTCAGGTTTGAACAAAGGCAAGAGACCCGCTTAATGGCAACACATGCGGGATAGGTATCAACGGAGACATTTTTACCCTTTTTCTCGTTCTTGTGATATGAATATTATTTTTTTTTTAAAACTATGCAAAAACTTCTATTTGGATGTTTACTATGAACTTGTAGATATTGAAATACTTGGCGCTAGACTCAAAACCTGTATTATATTGTGGAATAGTAATGTATTAGAATATGTTTTCTAATGAGTTGTCAGATCAATGTTTTGAAAATGCTAAATCATACTAAGATCATATATGTTATCAAAGTGGATATTGATGTAAAGTATAGAGCCGGCTGATGTTAGCCGAATTGAAGTATTATATCTTGATGGGTCCCACGCTTGAATTAAGGATGATCTGTGATGATTGAAATCTGAATGGAAATGATTACTGGGACCGTTACAGCATGGCATTATATATTCAGCTCATTTTCCTGTTTCAACTGCACAATGATATCACCATAAAGTATGGGATCACAAATCATGGTGAGAAAATAATATGACAGTCTCCTCAAAAAAAAAAAATATGACAGTAATTTGTATATAAAAGTAATTGAAACTTAATTAAAAATTGCACATAACACTTACATTAAAAGGCATGTGCCAATAAGTAGCAAAGAAATTGTCCGAGGCTTGTATGCCCATGCTGTCCATGGATCACAATCGCCAACATCATTTTGTGATCTAGAACCATTAAACTCTCGGGTAACATTATTAACTCTAGTCCCCCTCAAGCCATTAACCTCCATCAACACAGCTCTAAAGCTCTAGTCTGCAATGACAGACATTCAGATATGAGATGGAAATTTGGTCATGAATTTTGTTTTAATCATTTTCTAGGTTTACCTGAAGATCTGTCTCCAAAAAATAAATAAATAAATTCAATTCTTTTACAAGTGAAAACTGAAGTAGTTGAAGAGCAAAACTATAATAAATAAAGAAGCAAAAAAGAAAAGTAATGTTTCAAAACCGATTACAAGTGATAAGCTTCTTTACACATATCTGGTCCGACTACCGCGAACAGTGTGCAAATTACATAGCTAGGAGAGGTATGAACCCAACCAGATACAAAAAGAAAATTAAAAAAAATCAAAAGTAGGCCGAAAACATAAGAAATAAAACATCATATGAAACAGAAAAAATCGAGGGAAAAAAATCAAACTCATAATAATTCACCCTATGCAAAAAATTGCAATACATTAAACATTCATACCAGTTTTCAAAAAATTAAAATAATAATTGAAACAATAATTCCCATAAGACTAAATCGTCAAAAAAACTAAATATATTCAGGTTTTATAGACACAAAAGTAAAGTGAAGTGGTTAGAGAACAGAACATGTATAACTAGAGTTCTTAAACAAACAAAAAAATTAATATATTCTAGTGTTGGGAAAAGAAAAAAAACCTTCTGCATGCACTTCTATTAGGTTGATAACATCAGTAGCAGTATAAACTTCAAATCCAATCCGAGGTCTCAAAGTTTAATTCAACTTAGTAATAAGCTCACATGCATTCCAGACCAAAATTCTGGAATAAGTGACAGAATCACTGGAAAATTACAGCCCCAAAATGAACTTCTATTGATTTCACAGCCCAAAATTAGTACAATTGTGCAAATAACAAGAAACCCACTATAGCACGAACCAAAAACAAATTACAAATTAGGATAAATTGAGGAAGCAATCACCAGATATTAAACTAAAACATAAAAACACAGACAAACACATATAGAGACATTTAGAAACTGACTATTTTAACAATTTTCTAAGTGAAAACTCTTATTGAGAATCAACCAGTAAAATCCCATTTTTCAAGTGAATCTGCATCAAGTTCGCTACAAATACCGGCTATCATAGTAAAACATCATCAGCACCAAAAAACCGATCATGCTACCAATACAGAACAAATCCCAAAAACAAATTTTTTTTATTCATTTTTATAGAAACTAAAACCCAACCAGATCATAAACAAGAAAACATGAACAAAAACAACACAGTATCCAATTAAAAGGCAAATAAAACAAGACAAAAATAAGCTAATTTTTAACACATCACGAACTGAATTAACCCCAAAAAAAAAAACATCTCACGAAGTGAAAACCTTACCCAAAAAAAAAAAAAAAAAAAAAAAGAAAAACTATATCACCCACAAAACTCTCAAAAAACTCAATAACACAAACAAAAGGGGAGAAAAAACAGAGATGAAAAAGAAAATACAGGATTTTGATCGCGCACAGTGGCTCTCGAGGCAAAAATCCAGCGACCCAACAGAGATTGAACTTCCTGTAACAGGAAAGGAATTAGAAAAACAGAAGAAAGGCGGCTCCTTTTTCTCTCTTTTTTTTCCCTTTTCTTCATAATTTAATTAATCAATTAATCATTACTTACGTGGGGAAGCCGCCGACAAGCACGTCGGCCGTACGATCAGCAGAGAATGCGATTTCAGCCGTCAACAGGGGTCACAATCCGATTAGAACCAATTTCTTTCCTTTTTTAGGGGAATAACAACTGAGAGAGAGAGAGAGAAAGAGAGGAGGCTTCCTGTACAATGGCAAGAGAGATGAAAGAAAGAAACAGGTACGGTGGTCAAAGAGACAGAGAGAGAGAGAGAGGAGAGAGCTTTGGAAAATGGCCCTAGGGTTGGGAGGAAATTACAAGAGGGGCAAAGGGTTGAATACCACCTGAATATTCTCTCTTGTTCATGTGCAGAGAGTGAGGAGGAGGAGGAGGAGGAGAGAGAGAGATCCATGATGAGTTGAGCAATCAAGTACAAGGGGTGATGAATGATGCTTGAGTTGGTCTTTGACTCTTGGATCTCTAGGGTTTGAGCTTGGTCTTTTGAGTTTGATACTGTGCACTATGATTATTTTGAAGGTTTTTTTTTTTTTTTTTCCCATCCTTTAGGAAGTTTAAGACATGTCCTTCAGAATTTATTTCATTCTTTTATCTATACTCTTACGAGGTTATTTTGTTTAAAAAATAAAAATTAGAAAACTGATAATATCAAAAATTCTCAACAAAAGCAGCAGATTACTTGATAGTTTCAGTTTTCTGAACGTTTTTCTCTCCATTTAGAGAGAAAATTGTTACAGCTCAGAGTCAAACAAACAGCACAGCTCAGAAAAATTCATGAGCCCTTAAAGTCAGCAAAAAAAAAAATTCATCATGTGTCATATCACGAGCAGTAAAGAAAAACTTTAAAAATCACTGCCTCAAATGTTTCAGCAAAATAAAAAGGACAATGTCTCATAAAAATATACGCGTGAATATGTGATCTTGTCATTGATTTTAAGATAGTAATATATGAAATTCTTAGATAATTGTTAGGTACAGGTAAGTGTCTGCAAAAAATCGCTTTGAATGATGTTTCTATTCTCATTCTCTGGGGAGTATATTTTAGATGTTGTCAGCAATTATTCAAGCACGATTTTGTTTCGAAATTTTCTAACTATAATTAAGAAAAAATATAGAAATTATAATTTTTTTTCCCTTCTTGTGTTTATTCATATATTATATATTCAGAAAGGGAGAATCTTATCTTTCATCCTCTCTCACCTTAGCAAAACGGAAAAAGAAAAACTCAACAATTAAGAGTTCATGTGAAACTAAAAAATATATTCTATATTGCACAATCAATTCTAACATTATATTTACATAAAATCGGATTTCCAATTGGTACCGCTATCAATTTATAGCATTATATATTGTTTGCTAAATAGTTAGGTATATAGTAATGTTAATCAAATCAGCGATACTCCTGAATAGAGCAGTAGATGAACCCTCATTTTGTCTCTGGTCAAACAATGGCATCCCAAGAATAAACAATTAGCATGACAATCCTAATCTGAGGTTTTTTAGTGCTCTTTATCGCATCGGAGCTAAATTTTACTTATTGCTCGCAACTTGAGAAATGCATCCCTCGCAACATTTCTCCATAACATTCTCTACACAAAAACCACTATGTTTTTTGGGTGATTGCTCAAAAAAAGTGTTTTCTTTGTGTGGACTTGACAAATTTTGGTTGTCAATTTTGCGAGGACCCTCAGGCCAATAGTTTTCTTCTATTTTCCATTTTTTTCCCCATTTATTCCTCATAGTATTCAAAAATCCTAAAGTGAACTCGGAGATTAATAGTTCGAAAAAAATTAAAGAAACAAAAAAAAGAGAGAGAGAGAGAGAGAACGAGCACCTAATTATGAGCTGATTGATGATGTGGCTAGCTTGGAAGCACTTCGAAGTTCAGTGTTGTGAAGATAGAAAATAAAGGTTTGGGAAAACTAATTTAGTTGGGTTGCTTCTTCTTTTTCTTATAATAATAGATATTATGTCTCTGTGATATAGAAATAGTTCCGAGTCATCCATAATGCTTGTTAAAGAAATAATACTTTTGAAACATAGTACATGTGTCATTTTAACACGTTCTTAGAATCTCTTTACAGTGAGAAAGAAGTTTCTTACTCCAAATTCCGCTTCAGTCAGATTGCGGCAAAATTTCATTTTAAGAAGTCAGAGGAAATTGACATGAATTAGCCATTATCAAAACCGAAAAGAGGGAGAAAAAAAAAAGAAAAAAGAACAGAACAGAAGAAAATGCGTGACAACCCTAGGAGCAACAAGAAAAGGAGACAAGCTACTGAAAAGTTGTAGTGATCACTTTGAGAGAGTGATGATGTACATCAAACTATTGCAAAATCTGAGACACTGTTTGACTACAGGAGCTAGGGTGTAGGAGTTGTCGGATAAAGGCCTTTTGTGAGGAGTTGTGTCATAGGACATATCAAGTAATAATCTAACATCCATCTAGTAACACCAACTCATATATATATATATATATATATATATATATATATATATATATATATATATATATATATATATATATATATATATATATATATTAAAAAAATTGATATTACCCTTGGCGAATACACTCGGTATCAGTAAAGACGTGAAAGTGAATTGTAAGAAGTCTCGGGTACAAGTTTGATCACGGTTAAAAACCTGCATACTTGTCGTTGTCGGGCGTTCGCCAAAAGTTTAGCAAGTTTTACACTTTTATCTATTTTTAGATGTTCAGCAAGAATTAACAGATTTTAAAGTGACAACACCAGCTCACTCTTGTTGTCAAACAGAACCTAATGATCCAATCAATCCTTCAAATTTTAGCAACTTTTAGACATAATTGCATCCTTTTCAAAGGCCACCACATCACCACCCCAAAAAAAAAAAAAAGAAATGCAATTCTTGAGTTATTATCAGTTTGGTATCATAATTGATGCCTGTTTCACTTTATTAAATACTAGAAGTGAGGAGCCAGGACCACTGCAAAACTTGGAGACAAGATTTTGGAGAGTCCTATTCCATTTTCAATGCCCTCTACCCAACTCACACAGAGCTGTTGAAACAAATAGCCCCATTCAAATTTTCAAATATGTTATCCCTTCAGAAGCCAACAAATAGAAAAATAGAGAACAAGGACAGAGCATATATTAGTACTTTAATCTAATGACAGATCCAGTGATGGGGGAGTTGATTAGGTTTTTGAGCTTGTAAACAAGAAAACCTGCATGGTGGAAGCCCGACAAGGGCATCTAATACTTGGCCGGGTCCTGCCAGTATCCACATCTGCATGAACTGTTTTGAGGGCCCTGCAGTACATGAAAAGAATTACGTGTCCGATAACGATCGGACGGGCGGTCGATCGATTAGGGTTTCCTGACAGCCACAGCCTGGACCAGCAAACAAGCCAAACAGACCCACGCTGACCGGTCAACAATGTCAAATGATCCCAGTGCCCGTGGTCCCCGGTGCCGCGCGAAGGTTTTGATCTGGCCTCTGGTTCTGGGAGCTCCTCTCACTTTGGGGGATCAACAGCAGCAGCAGCAGTCCGACCGAGATATTGTACAGCAAAAGCACTGCGCATGAGAGAGCCACAGAATCTGTCCCGGGTCCAGCAACCTGTAACATGCATCAGCAAATTGTTTGAAAAAGTCTTGAGGCCCAGATTTCACAAGTAAGAGACTGAAAGATGATACAATGAGATGAAGTTGTGGTCCTCACCTTTGACACTTCGTCGCCAGGTCCGCGGCGATCAGCCACCAATCCACCTGCCGATTGAGATGTGTAGATTGAATTTTGCATATACCCTGAAAAAATGGACTTTTTATACATATAGATGCGAAGTAATGACATGATCTAGTTCAATATGCGCATAAAGCGCCATATTGATGATAAGAGTGGGTATTATACAAGAGATTTTTGCCTGCCATACTACAACCATATTCTAGTGTTCTCTCTCTCTAGGCTGATTTCATTCGGACTGATTTTTTTCATCAACTGCCCAGTGTTATCTGATGCTGTTTTTCCTAGCGCTATAAATTGCGAGCTGTAAAAAAAATTATATAACGGCTGCTGTAGTGAAGGAAAGAAGAGAGAAGCTTTGAGGAGAGTAGCTATGGATACTGTTATGCCCTTCTGTGATGCATCTTTTTGCTCTTTTTTAGTAGCATGGACATTGCATCGACACCTCGAGAAGAACCAGATGTGTTGCCACCCATCAGCCACTCCAATGCCTCGGCTGCGGCATCCTTTTCCGCAAGCTTCTTGTTGCTGCATGGCTGCCCAACAAATTGCATTCCATTGAACTCGACTGCGGCCCTGAACTGGTTGTTCCTGAGCTGCTTTGTCTTGTACATGGGGTTGTCGTGTCCAGCTCTTGTCAGGAGAGTTTGGAGTTGGCTCTTGGAGTTGTCACCCCCGCCACCGGAGCTGGCTGGATGCATGGATTTGGCTTTCTTAGGTGTTAACTCCTGGCGGCCAAAGACAAAACGGCCACTGCATGGATCCGCCGTGACAAGTAATCGGGTGGCAGCTAGGAGCTCTTCCTTAGTTTGGATGTCCATCCTAGGATTCAGAAGCTGTTGCCAAAAGGAGAATATCAGTTAGCAAAACTCATTATTAAGATGTAATGTGCAGCAGTAGAAGGATACTTGCGCAGTTAAGAGCACAATAAAAATTTTAAGTATGACAGAAAGCTGGGCACTGGAACCACATAGATTTGAGATTTAGCATATGGATTTCATTGGTCTTAAAATTTCGATGAGTTTTCTGCATGCAGTCAGATGCTTAACAATAGAGTGCTGACTTATACTTAAACAAATGAACAAAAAACATAGCATACTCTATAAAGGAGGATTATATAATTGTAAAAATTCTAAGTCCAAAATTTTCCCCCCAATTTAAAGCCAGCGATGACATCATCGCAGTGATGAGTGTGGGCAGAAATGACCCTTCGCGTACCCGCCTGCTCCGCATCGCAGCCGCTGCACGAATCGCGACACGGTCGGCTCGCCTTCCAAACGACGGTTATTTGCAAGCACGCACACGGATTTCACATGCCACACACTTTCGCCAACTATTAAGACTTGCTTAAATGTGCCAGCGCGAGCAGCAGATGGAGTGTTTCACCTGCCCCCACTAAGATACAAGGGTCAACACGACCCCCGAGAGGACACATCAGACTAACTGTCACCTCCGACCACTCAGCAACATTTGCCTCAGGACATAGATCAGTCTGCTCCCTTTCTCTATCGGAGACTCCGAGGAGGCGGCGGAGGGGGCGTCTGTAGCGGTTAATTCCCGACCCAAAGGAGATCGCGACATGTGGTGAGCCCGGGGATACAGCGAGGGAACAACCACCATTCGACCATGATGGGCCAGGTGCCTCCATCATCCAACCTCAAGTCGAGTGCCCAGGAGCTTGGGCCCTACCCTGACTCACCAGGTCTGACATCACATCAGAAGCGCCCAAGAGCTCCAGTCCAATCCGACTCATCAAGTTCCATCATCACCTCCCGAACCTCCGAAAGTTCCATCATCATCATCAATCAGATTTCCCCTCGGCATTGGAAGCTTCTGAAAGACTCCACTAGAACAGCTTAGCGGCGGGATTCTTGAAATTTATCAGATCAAATCTTAACTGCAAAGATTGAATCCGGCCAACAGATTTTATCTCCAGCCAACAAATCAAGCAGTTACAACCAATAAATTAGGGCGTTGCGATCGCCTCCAACCGTCCAATTTAACCTGTTATCCAAAGTGATTTCTCATGTATAAATACTTCACCCTCTCTAACGAGATAAAGTCGAACAAGCGAATACCCTAGCGCACCTGTAATCACACAGAACATTTTTCTGCTTGTAATTCCTTCGAATTAAAGTAGAACATTTCTCTTCTCCGTAGTTTTTTCCTTTCGGGTTTTCATGTTAAATCTTTCATGTTTGTTGTGTTCACTGGTATGTGCGCGCTTTGCAATTTGGTGTACGTGGGAAAGTCCTTGACAAATTTCCCAATAAGTACCCAGGTATGCGTTGTTCGTCAAGGCGCGACTAAGCCACTCGTGGCCATGCTGGGTGCGGGTGAACCCGAAACTTAAATGGGCCTTATGTACCCAAGCACGAGCAGGCGTAATGTTTTGCACCTATCCACCAAGTATTTTTAGGCCGGCCCAAGCCCAATTTCAACCCAAATTTTATCATATACAACTTCCATGAACTTTTCAAAAGAAGACTTTAGTCTTTCATACATTCACAAGGAATCTATATATTTTTAAATTATGCTTTACAGCTTTTAGTAACATCTCCTTAAAATAATTTTTTTGCATTTATATATTTCATTTATTCTTCAATATACTTAAAATTCTCTTTCTATACATCTCTAAGTGACTTTTCCTATTACCTCCATAAGTTTACATTTTCTATTTAAAATACAAATCCATTAACTAGAGTGTTCTATCTATAATTAGAACTTGGCACCTTAGGAACAGAATAGAACTAGGTATCCAAATATGATTGATAATAACTAAGTAGAATCCCATTAATTTAGAATAAGTATTAAAGTATGAATTTTGTATCCATTCTTTCATATGTATCTATGTATGCGCGCGTGTGCACACACACAGTCAATTGAAATATTCTAAGAATACGTGTGCATTCACGTGTCAAAAGTTCTAGTTTTCAAAATTTGCCATATTGTGTATGATATTGTTGATGATCCATATTATCATATTCATATTCATGCCCCTAGATCTGTTTTTCTTTTCTAAGTGTAATCTGGACATTTCACAATTTCTTGTATTTCAGTTTTAATTTTGATTACACGCATTTTAGATGAAAAAATAAAATTTATTCTAATTCAAGATATATCACTGGAATACACCTGTAGTATCATATCCCAATTTTTTCAGTATTGCCAAAGTTTTGCATCAGTATATGATATGGTATTGTTTATCTTTACCATGAATGAAGCTTGTTTAGATTTTTCCTAGCCTAATTCTAAAGGCAAAAGCCCCTTATCCAACCCAGTCTTGAACAAGGCAGGCTCAGGTTGTTTGTCTGTCTTAACCAATGATGCAATTAGTATTCAGTGATGGATTCCTCCAAACCACTGTAACACAATGCCAGAAGATATAGACAAATATTAAATACACATCACAAATAATAGTTAAATTTTAAAGGGTCATGCAAAAGATGCAGCAACTTACTTTGCTATGGATTAGCTCCTCAAGTTCTCTCTTGAGGCCTAGATATGTTGATGCCAAATCAGGTCGCATGAAGAATTCCAAGTATCCTCCCAACATTTTCAAGTGTCCATCCTGTCAAATGAGAAAATACAAAATGAACAATTACATGACTGTTAGATTAGAGATGAAGATCACTGAACAGTTGTTTCCTTTTTTATCTTCTGGTTAAAAACAAACTAAATGAGGAAACACTCACAAGCCCCCCTCGTGTGATGTTTCCTCCAAAGAGAAGCAGAACAGTATCAGATACTCCTGTTGAGTCTCGAAGAAAAACTGAATTCACCTTAACTTTCTCATTAAAAACTAGCCATGGGTATGGAATCCTAGCCTCCCGACCGTTGACTGAATTCTACACGCAAGAAAAAAAAATGCATGTATCATAATTATTGGAAACAATATTGAAAATTAAATTTGAGCCAACTGGGGAACTGCTCTCATAAATGGCTAGTAGTCATTGCAAGGTACTATTAGATAGTGAGCAACTTACAGAGTATAGCATAACCTGACCATCCTCCATTGTCTTCAAAGCTATGGACTTCTCCTTGTTCTGTAAAATTTCAATCAAATTAACCATCAGTAAATTGAGACCTAGAAAAGCTAAAATGATTTATCATATTGGAATCCCTAAAATAGATATGTACGATTGTAAACTTTGATTAATTTGTACTTTACACAAAAATCAGAATTCCTACTTTTCTTGCCTGCAAAGTTGACTAACTTCTATTCTACAGACAAATATAATTCTAGCTTGTTGAGATGAGGACCAGAGATTACACCCTAACTAAGGGTGTGGCCCTTTATCTATAAAGTAGAAAGAGTACATGTTGTAATAGGATTAGGAAACTACAAAATAATAGAAAATTCCTATCTTTATCTAATATTACAAAAAATATATTGATTATGCTGTAATACTCTCCCTCAAGCTGGTGCATAGATATCAATTATGTCCAGCTTGCTACAAAGAACGAAAAAACTCTTTCTAAACAAAGTTTTAATGAAGTTATCACCAAGATGACAACTAAAGTTAAGAAACAAAGCGAGTACCCGATGGGACCAAAAAAGAGGTCGGGGTTGGGGGTAGAGGAAAGAGAAGAAAAAGAAAAGAAAGAATAAAATATTGGTGAGTCTGATAGGACTGGAAGAGAATATAAAAAAATTGCTGAAAAGGAGAACAAGATCTAAAGAAAAGAAAGAAAGAGAAAAAGGTTTGATGGTCCAACTCTGTTACCATGTTGAGATGAGGAAAAGACAGTACACTCTCAACTAAGGGCGTGATTCTTTATTTATAAAGTAGAAAATAGTACGGATCCTAATAGAAATAAGAGACTACAAAATAATAATAAAACCTATCATCTAATATTAAAAAAATATTCTACTCTCATATAACCCATCAGCTCAAATTATACTAAATAATTGTTGGGGTTTAGAAATAGACGGCTGAACACTATATGTGGATTAGCCTTTCCTTTATATAGATAATAATAAACACAAGAATACTTTCTTGTGTTAAATATTAACACTCTCACTCAAGCTAAAGCATAGATAACAATCATGCCAGCTTGTTACAACGCTTTTGAAACAAGAAAACCTGAGAAACAAATACTATTGCTAATTTGATGCAACACTACTAAATCATTAATGCTGAAGTTGTCAATCAAACCAAACCGAATCTTAATCGAATCGAATATTTATATGAAGACCGTGTAAAAAGTTAAATATTCATCACGCCCTTGAATACACTTAAGATTTTTTATTTTCAAACTCCGTAAAAAAAGAGATTTTCGAAGGTCCTCAAACTCAGTAGTAAAAACTACCAAATCCAAGTAGAATCAGATCAAACAAACCCCATAAATTCATCTTAAAAATAAAAAATAGATAAGAGATAGAGATTTGATGAAGAGAAGTAGGAGATGGTATAGATAGGAGGCGGCTAGGGTTAGGTTTTAAGAAGAGGATAAAGAGATGGTGGTGATTGATGGACAATGAATTGATGATGGCGACACAAGTGATGATGAAAGAGAGATCGCTTTGACACAATGTTAGGGTAGACGGCTTAACCCTATACAGGGATTAGCCTCTCTTTTATATAGATAATAATAAACACAAGATTACAAGAATACTCTTTTTTGTGTTACACATTAATAATAATAATAATAATAATGCCCTTGAAATTAGGGGTGCAAGTAGGTCAAGTTAACCCAAATCCAGCTCGCAACCAATCTGAATTTTAAGCCAGATGGCAAAAACCTTTGTCGGCTTGGGTTGGGCACAGATTGGAAAAATGCCAACCCAAAAAAAAATCAGGTAGCATTCGGGGCTAACCATTCGAGCAATCCGACTAAACCCGACCATGATATGGTATTATGTGTTCAAGTTGGGTCATGGGTTGACCTTCAACCTAATCTGAGTGCATCCCTACTTAAAATGGTAACCAAGTTCGACACATACACATGTTGGTTTGGAGTTTGTGTGGTGAACTTCGATTGTGTGTGGGGGTGGGTGGGAGTGTGTATGTTTTTTCCTCTCTTGTGTGTGAGAGAGGGGGGTGTTGTTGGAGAGTCCTCAATTTTATTATATATATGACACTGGTCGAGCACTTCTTGGACACATTCTACATTTATATTACATTATTTATTCACATTATATATTTGAGATATTTATTTACTTCTCTTTGTGTCAAAAACTATACTTTAGCGAAAAAAATGTCATCAAAATATTACTTGTATAAAACTATGATAAGTTTAGATGTGTTCAATATAAGAAGTGAGATACATTGAAAATTTTTATTGAGTTGATCAGTTAAGGCATTTCTTTTGCAAAGCCACATGAATGTATAATAGGTTAAGAGTTTAGCATATATGCTTTCAGTGTATGTTATTATAATATTAAAAATATGTGTATAGGCTTCTGGGTGCAAGGGCATGACTATTGTGCGTGTGTGTGTGTGTGTCTGTGTGTGTAGAGTGCCATGTCACCGCATCCCTGTGTTATTTTTTATGGTATTGTCATGTCCCGTATCTGTGTCCATGCTTCTTAGATTGGTGAGAAAACTAGAGGATAACATGATGAGATAGCAATGAGAGTAAAGATTGAATAAACTTACCACAACTGAACAAATACCAGGATACAAGCCTGCACATATAACTGCCCGGATGAGGCTCTCATCACGACTCCATTTGTTACATGTGCTTAAGTTCTCATCAACCAGACCAGTATCCTTTAGCAGAAACATGAATTGCTTTCTAAGAGAATCAATAGCCTTTAATGTCTGTGCAGAAAGGAAATTCTTCCAGCAGTACTCGTATCCAGAATGCTCTTTTTCAGCATCCTTCCAGCCCTCATAAGCTCGAACAAGTGCAAGATGATCACTATAATCTCGACAAGAGAACTGAGATTTTGCAGAATCTGCAAGCTGCATTAGGAAAGGAAATCATTTGCATAACAAGCTGGCCTCATATCTACAAAAACATGCTAGGAATAATGAGCAATTTATGGTTTGAAAAAATAAATAAATAAATAAATAAAGACACAGTTAGTTGTAATGAAGGTTCTGTGCCAACAGATGCATTTACATGCTAGAATGCAAGTAAGATTCAAAAGGCAAAATAATAATGGCATGCCCTCAAATGAGTTAAAAAAGGAAAATAGAGGGTTAATTTATAAGGATTGACACAGTAAAAAATTCAACTATATTGAACAGCAAGCATCAAAGAACATCTCCCATCTCCTTAAATACGTTTGATATGTAAATTACTTTGATCACTGCTCCCATGCTAATCAACTACAACTGCCTTGTTATACTGTTATCAGAAACTTTACCCTTTTCTTTGTTCTTTTTTTCCTTCTTTTTTCCCACTAATATACTAAACCAAAAAAAAAAGGAATAATATATATATGTAGGAGAACTTAAAAGAGAAAACTTGAAGGGTTATATTCATTTTTCAAAATCTAAATAATAAACCACATAATACAGATGTAAAATGTAAGATCCAAAATTTAAAAACAGGTACAACTGAAATGAGGATATTGGGAATTAAGAATGTTTAAGTTGCTGAAATTAGAATATAGAGATGGATAACTGGCAATACGACAAAAGCTAGGGGTAAAAAATGAATATCTTCATTAGATAAGATGAAAGAGAATCATTCGAGATGGAAATGCAGACAGATTAGTGTGCGAGCTAATAGGAGTGACAGGATTGCAATTGAAACTACAAAAACTAGCAGCGTGCCTAAGCAACATCGACTGACTACTGAGGGACGCAGTAGTTAACTGAAGAGATACCTCTTAACCTATGTTGCACGGACACAGACACACCAATACAGACACAATAGGACACAACACCCAGACACGTGTCAAATTCGAGAAAGTACATAGAACAAGTGTGTCCGACACATGTCCGACACGCATGTCCGACACGCATATCCGACACGTGTCCGACACGACACGGCTCCACGTTTGTAGTGTCCATGCTTCCTAGATCTTAACAATCCTGAATGGGAGAAAAAAGATTAAGGAAGTGGAGGACAACGATTTGGATAACGCTTCTTCTTGTTGTCGCTGAAAAGTCTTGAACAAACATGACAAACTAAAAACAATTAGAAAAACACTTTCTTAGAAAAGGAACACGTTAATTGGTACGTGTGCATGAAGCATGGTCTTCCACTGTGTTAGGTATCACAATATATGGTCAGTTTTATTTGCATGTGTGGTAGACTCAACTCCACTAGATCATAAGATCCATCAGACTGCAAGATCCACGATTTGAATCTAAAAGCAAAACAGATCCAGATTCTCATTTCAGATAGAAAAGGGCCTTGAACAAAACGTGAATCATGTTATCCTAACATTGATATGTGATATGGGAACCCATCATGCTTTTAGGACTCCTCATGGTCAACTCCTTCTCATGGTCACTTATCTTCCAGAAGTTCATAATGCCTAACATACACCCTCAGAATTCAGCTTACAAGTAAAAACATTAGGTTATCTAGATGCAATAGAGATGCCAGAAAGCATCCAAGACATTAAATCAGATTAAACCATGTTTTGCTAATAACATCAAATACTATTGTTGAATCTGCAACATGGCTGCTGATATATCAATTCATGCTTTCCATATATGAAGCCCACAGACCAGATCCTTTAAGCGCTAAAATCAGATGTACCCCTTTTATCAGAGAAGAAACCGCATCTGTGAATGAACCTTAAGACTTAACTAACATACACCTATGCTTTGAAGACATATATATTAAAAGAAAGAAAGAAATTAAATTAGAAAATACATATTTTCAGAATATGTAGTTCTATGACATTTTCAAGTGATGAAACCATTTGCAGCCTTAGAAAAATGATTGTCTACTTAGCGCAAAATGCTGAAAGAAGACTAGCAGTAAGAATGAAACCAAAATGATACGTACAACTACACAGTGTATATAGAAAGTACAATTGGAAAAAACACACACTTTGATGATAAATATGTAAGAAAAGAAAGTTAATGAGATAAGGTTGTTCTCTTAGCATCTCTCTGTATGTATCAGAAGAGGTCCATGGGCGCAAAACTAAACTCAAGTCTGACATTGGCGAATATGAACTCCAAAAACTACTTACATCCTTTTTGTCGAATGGAGCCAAAAATGGATCTCTGACACTTAAACCAGCAACAACAGTCAATATAGGGTCGAGGCAGTTGAATATAGCCCCATAAATAAGCATCTTTCCGAGTTTTGGCTCAACAGGAAGCATGGACAAATGTCGCCCTGGCAATGAGCACGATCATGAGATTGCAGTTAATACATTGCTAAAAGTTAAAATAACAATATGGACACCATAGGTGACTATGGTATGCAGGTACGGACGTACAATAATCACAGGAAAAGATAAAAATCGTGTACCTAAAGTAGTTAACTCTTCCTTATCATCGAAGGCCCCAATAACTTTTAGATAATCAATGGCATTTTGTACCTAGAAGATAAATTAATTAAATAAACGCCAACAGGTTAGAAGTCATTACTGAAACAAAAAATGATGTTAGAAAGGCATGATCTGATTCAAACATTGATGTTAAACAAAGAACTCAGCTGCCACCAGCAATTCCAGAGACATGTAAAAGAGGGAAGAATTAAATAAACACACCGATAACACTTCTGGCGATTGCAAAGCCCGAGAAAGGAACTCCGAGATGCTACCAAGCCTTAGACTTTTGATTTGTAAACAGAGAGATTGTAGAGGTGTCCTCAGAAGCTCTGGTAATTGGTAATCGGCAAAGGCCTCATACACGCATCTCGGGTAAAGATGATAACACTCCCCAGGCTGAACTCGACCAGCTCTCCCTCTTCTCTGCATAAGGACCCAAAAGGAGCAAAATATCAACAACACTTGAGAAATCTTTAGGTAGACGTAAGAACCAGAAAACATTTTACAAAGCAACTAGAAAAAACTAAAACTCGGTCATTCCCCTAATTAAACAAGACAACCTAAACTACATCCCTATAAAATCATCAGAAAATGAAATGAACCTAATAAATAGCATTATGTATTATACCTGCCGAGCAGAAGCCTTGGAGATCCATGTCGGAAGCAAACAAGGGGTATTATTCAAAGCATCATAAGATGTCTCTTTTGCCTTTCCACAATCAACGACAAAGACAACATCATTTATTGTAATACTAGTCTCCGCCATATTAGTTGCCAGGACTATTTTTCTCACTCCATCTTCCGGCTTATCAAATATTAATCTCTGCATGCAAAAAAAAATGTACAAATTTCATCAATAATATATGAAAATTAATAGTAGGACGGCTCATAGAAGCCTAAGATGGAGATCAAGAATGTGTGATAATCAAATCGAGCAGATGGGATAGACAAGAATGCATTGGTATCAAGAATGCAAAAAGGAAACTATGGAACTTAAAACTAACAGAAAAATCCCTTCCTCCCATCCCTCCCTTTGACATGTGCTCGTGTGTGTGCTCGCAAGTGACTATGTGGTGTTCAACTTGCTCGCCTACATTTTGGCTCTAACTTGCTAACGAGGCAATCAAGTTAGCTAAACCACCACCAAGGAAATTATTTAGAGAATAAATAGAATTTGGATTTGCCAGCAAGTTCGCAAAACCATCAACCAAAGATGATGGGGGATACAATTACCATAATGCTATCATATGCCAGACAATCCTTGTGAGATAGATAAAAGTTATTACTGACAATTAATTAGGAATAAGAGCCAAGCAGATGCTTAGAGATCTCCAATACGAAATCACTAAGCTTACTGAAATTTTACCTGTTCTGAGCTAGCCATGGAACCATGGCATGCTAGAAGCAACACCTTGGTAGGATCTCCGAGAAGAGGATTTGCTTGGAGCTGTTCTTTAAATGAATTTATGTCATCCCACCCAGTCATAAACACTAAAACAGCACCAGGCCTTTCTTTTCGACATATATGGCATAAAACAGCTTCTATCAGGTTAAAACCAATTGAATCGGGATTCCAGCAGGACAGTGAGTCACGTGTTCTTGAGCTATAGTCCCTAAAATCAGCAGACTCTAATGCATCCTGTAAGAGAATAATGAGCAGAAGTATCTTTCATGAAAACCAACAGTAATATCACATAAGAGGGCAGAAATTTTACATACTTCAACAGCGGAAGCAATTTGGCTCTTTCTTTTCCTGAGAGCTTGCTTTTGCATTTTCCAACTTTTTTCTTGTCCATAATCATCAATTTGATTGTATGGGGTAAGCCTATGTCCAGTTATTTCAAGAACATTCTCCAAAAAATGAGATCTAACTGGGTAAGTAAAACCCTGTAAATGAACCATGAACAATAACAAATTTTTAAGACCTTCTAAATGCATAAAAAGAAAATGGCAAAAAAAAAGATTAGATCTAAGTGAACAATGTAAAGATTCAATACAATATGCAGCAAATAAACTGGAAGGAATTAATAGCTGTAGTTGTTATATCACCTTGTAAATTCATGAAAAGAAAATAAACAAACTAAAGATTAGATCTAAGTGAACAATATGAAGATTCAATATGATATGCAGCAAATAAAGCGTTAGGAATCAATAACTGTAGTTATCATATCACTTCCAAGTTCCAACAGCACTACACTAAAGGAAGAAACCCAACATTATTCATTACAATCCAACATATATACCAAATTATATCTACCAAAGAATTTCACAGACTAAAATGCTCCAAAAATAACACAAACTATAGCTATCGCTTAGGCAAGATGTGTTACTTGAAAGCTGGCTGCATTATGTGATCATATTGACAAGTTCAAGGGTGGTGTAACCTTACAGTTTCTTTTCGATTCACAAAAAACTTTGGGGAAATAACAGATTAAACGAGAAGAAAGGCACACCGAACCTAATCCCCAACAGCTGAAATAACAAGAGAAGAATATATACAAAACATATATATTTTATATGATAAGCGCCTAAGCTAACCTGCTTATGCCATGTCAGAGTCTAAAAAAAGCAAGAAACAATCATTGGATTCATCCATAAAAAGGATCAAAATAAAATTCAGAAATTCAAAGAGCACAAATAACTTCTTAAATAATTGTGCCTCTGGAAACTTCTATTTACAAGTTTTTAAGGCAGAGCTTTCTGCATTGTCATTTTGGAGTCTCAAAAAACATTAACATTGTAAAACAAACGCAATGATGCTTCTAACACATTCAACATCCAACTTTATACAGGTGCAAGCTCTGAATAACACAACTGAAAAAAAAAATAAATATAACTTGTGACTTGTGCAATGTGGAGCTCAGTTAGCAACATATATATTTAAATCATAACGGAAGTCAACATGGCAACATATAACAGAAATAAGTTGGTTTATGAACTGGGTTTAGTTTAATTTTGTTTATAGTATGTTTAGTTAATTTTGTTTATAGCATGTAAAGCAAGAGGATATTTAGATATTCTTTATGAAAATGGTAACACACAAAGAGAAGACTTCCGCCCAAGATATGCACTAATTGACTAAGAATACTCGGGAGAGTAAGTCACAAATGTTAGGGCTCTCATATGAGTGGTTGTACACCATGAACAAGAATAGGCTACAGTGGAAACTTGAAACTATGGCCTAAAATTTCGGTATCAGTATCGGCAATAGGATTTTGGTATCAGAATTGGCAATATCGGCTGTTTTGTATTGTTGTGTCAATAATATGGGTGTCATTTCTGTTATACAGTAGTATCAGGCTAAAATATCAGTAGTGGGACATATTTCAAACCTTGCTTTAAAAAATAAGATAACTAGTTCTCAAGCCTCATCGCCTTCAATGATGCATTTAGTAATTTTGAGAATCAACTTTGACAACATTAATTCCCTGGTACAGAAACCTGACAAAGAAAATTTACTTTTTCTGAGCAAATGTGGAGAGGGTGCATTGGATCAAGAATTCAAAATCCACTAGAATATAGTAAAAGTTGTCTTTGATTCCGTTCTTAGAGTTTGCCATACAGCTGTTAGATCTGGTACATATTTATGTACAAAGGGTTTTAACATTTTAGGAGTTATGCTTTTTATATTTATATTTGTTGGCATCTTTGAGTCATAGGAATCTAAAATAGAGGATAGATGTTTAATGTGGAACTAGATCATAATAAGATTGTATTTGAACAAAAAAAAAAAAAAAGGAAGCAGGAACAAATTCTGGGAAGGAGATTTGAGTTTAGATCAACTAGATTAAGAAACCAAAAATATCCTTGTGCAGTATCTCTATTATGCTGCAGCATGTTCCAGGGGTATTTTGCAGTTTTCCCTTGTGCTTAGGAACTGGAGGAGACAATAATATAATAGCTCATCACTGATAGCATACTTTGTTAACATATAATACAGTATGGATCCACAAAACCAGCATGATGCAGACTCTCTTCATTACATTCTTTATAACAACAACGCTAATTAAAGAATATTCTGGCTTAAGTTAGAAGATAGGTTGCCAGTTTGCCTCATGAAAGAATACATAAAGCTAAAACATAAATGCACCATCAATGCAATTAATATAATTCAATATATCATAGACTAATACATATTTTCAACTTTGATGAAGAAAATTCAAATCTATTGACTGCAACTAATCTACAAACAGCTTGTCAAATTAGCTGGAGCCCTCTCCATAGCATAAACCCCTAGTTCATTTAGAAGTCTAGTATGACACATGGATAGAGAGGTGGCTATATGATGTGGACAACTAATGTACTATGGACAGGCATGTGCGCATTGGGCGAGTGTGTCTGCACATGTTTGTCTTGTGAGTTTTTCACACATAAAATCAATCTGGCCAAAACAGCCCTCATTCCATTACTGAATTACATGCAAATAGAATGATTGGGAACCCCACAATACAAGAATTAAATTTAACTTCTTAGTCTTGGATATATATCTTATAGATTTGGCATCCTCTATAATTTCAGGGCACATGTGAGATCAATTACCAAAGTATCCAACATGTCTCTACAGTACAGGTGCATCTCCTCTATCATCTTTACGCTTCATGAGTACTATGCTTTAAATGCCAGAAGAAATTTCATTAGATGCTTCAAAAAGAAAAGTAGGTATTGATTCTTTTCCCTTCTTTCACTTCAAAAAGAAAAGAAAAGAAAAGTATCATCTTTGGCCTTTTCGTGCTGGTGGGTGTTTTCACATGGTTGCGGAGAGGGGCTCAGAACTTTGCCACTAAAATTTTGACCCACACTATTCTATTCTCTACCAAACTTAAATATTATATTCGTTAAATAATTAAAGACAAGATAGAGAAGTAGAGGAGCGACATTGCTCACAACAATAAACATAGCCTTGACCCTATCTCCCTGTATATATCTTATTTATTATTGTAGGGAGAGCTAGACAGGTGAGAGAACCTTGTCTTCATATTATTCTAAACAAATAGCTGAGTTAGAATACAAGAGCTAAAATGAGTGTTGATAGATAACTTATGTTAAATTTCCATGGAAATTTCAGGTATTCATTGAAATATTCTTGGAATCACATTGACACATGTTTTCAGCTAGTAAGTCACAAAGCTGACATGGAGATCACTCAAAAATGACATGTGCAGTTTTAGGTTATTTCATGTTTCACTGACCTAAGTGACAAATTTGAAAAATATTTTGAAACTGTAAGTCTATAACAAAAGGGCTCTCACGTCAAACTATTCACAAAGTTCAATATGTCACAAGACACACAACAGTTTTTTCAAAGACTCCTAACATTTTTTTTCAAAGCTCATATCTGGCTCCAGCCCCCAAACCCCAAAAGAAGGGAAAAGAAGGAAAAAAAACCACACATACACACACTCTCTCTTCAAATTTTAGGTTTTTAGACATGTTAAGACTCAAGAGAGTGAAGAGACTTCTCGGACAGTCCAATATGATTGAGGATGTATAACATTAACATACAATGGATAATGATTGCAACTAATCCTAACTCCACTAGGAATATGTTGGTTTCCTTTATTTGTAAGTAGCAGCATGGTAGTATTATCTAATATCTAGCATGAATGTGGCTTGAAGTCCAATTTACAGCATGTACAGAGTTTGATTTACAGCCACAGTCAGCGTTGCACTTTTCCAGGGACCAGTCTAATTCAGTTGTATTCCCTCTTGTTTTCCTATATTTAGGCGGCCAAAAGCTACAAAGATTATATACCGACATTCATTTTTAATCAAAATTTCAATTCATAATTCCTTGTGGATTTAAGACCTTTTCTCATAGTTCAAAGTCGCGGTCTCGGCCGCCGACTCGGCGGGCACCGTTCCACATCGGTTGTGGCGTTGCAGAACGGACTCGAGCGAGACACGCGAAACACTACATAGAAGGTTCAGAAAATTCAAAACAAATCATGACAAATCTTAAAAAATATATAGACATCAACATTGGCGTATAACATGTCCAAAACATATCACCTAGCACATTAAACATGAAGATAATGCATAAATAGATGCATCGCGGTATAAAAATATCAAAATAAATGCATAATTTAGTAAATTATATGAAATTAATTAAATTTAAATTAACTACTTTTTTTACTAAAGTAAAAATTAGCTCTACCTTTCTAGTAAAAATTTAAATTATATGAAATTAATTATATGAACTTTTAGCTTGACTCAGCCTTGACTTGGGGCCGACTCGAGTGACTTGGCCGAGTCGGCCCCGAGTCAAGCAAAATAATGCAATAGATTGACCCATGGACGAGTCTCGGAACGAGGAACGCCGTTCCGGTTCCGACTCGGCCAAGGCAGAACCGGAACAGCCGAGTTTTTGAACCATGCGTTTTCTAGGTTGATTTTGCTTTGGTATGTGATTGCAGTTTCAGCTTTGAACTTTCTTTTTTACTTTGCTTCTCGCTGCGAAACAATGACACTTCAATCATTTATGTCCTATTCAGTTGTCTTGCAATTTTACTTGTGAAAGATGTCAAGTCTGGAGCGCACCCAGTAAAGGTATAATTTTTTGAAGATCAACCTAAGAAATATAAAGCATTGCTGCGAGAGAAAACCGAAATGACATATTTAACAACCCCTATTTAAAGATATGCAAAATTATATGGTATATTACTCGCACATTGCACTTCCAAGGTGGTATGAACACTTCATGTTCATACAAAGCAAGCGTTCGTTCACTTTGAAGACTTGAAATAGCATATATCACTTGTGTAGTAGTACTAATAATGCGGCAAATCATCATAACATAATAAAGAATGAAATACTGACATATCTTGTAATTGACATTGAAAATCTTAACAGAGTTTGAAACTTTGGTTCTTCTCAACAGACCTGAAAATCTATACAAATTGTCACACCTGGTAACAACATCCAAGTGCAACATTTTGACGTTTCAGATATCTATAAGTCAACAGTTAAAATTTATAAATTCAAACTAGTCAATCATTGTAAATCAGACTCTCTTGATGAGAAAACAACTTGAAACTAAAGGAAGCAAAGATGACAATTGTACAAGCAAAATCCAATAAGTCACAAATATTGCCAGGCAGTGCATACAATTACATTCTTAACAGTATTATGCAAACTGGGTGTTTTAATTGAAATACATCTCAAATTTATCAACTGATTCAACTTACAGGAATGTGAATCATAGGCGCCCCGCCAAAGAAGGAAGAGAAAAGCTCAGCATTGAGTGTTGCACTCATCAAAATCAACCTCAATTCAGGACGACGGGGAAGAAGTTCCTTCAGGACAATGAGAAGAAAGTCTGGCAACAAGTAGCTCAATAAATTTCACAGTCTGTATTACAGGATGGAATTCGAAACTTCATTCACTTAAACTTTTACCTTCATTCATGCCACGTTCATGGATCTCATCTACGATAACATGTGTTACACCTTTCAAATTTCTATCAACCAGCAGTCTCCTCAACAAAATTCCTGTCGTGCAGAAAAGTAGGCGAGTGTCCCTCCCTCTCATACCCTCCAAACGAACTTTAAAACCGACCTTCAACAGCAAGCAAACAAAATTGAAAAATAAATTTTCACACAGATAGATTTGGATAAGAAGGAATCTATTCAGTAACATAGGAAAGAAAAAGCTTACCGATTCCCCCAATTTCTCCCCACGCTCGGCTGCTACTCTTTCAGATACAGACATTGCAGATATTCTTCTTGGCTGAGTACAAATGACGCTGCAGGTTGCTCCCCGAGCAGCATCTATCTCAGATTCTAAAATGTACTGAGGAAGTTGGGTTGTCTTCCCACAACCTGTTTCTCCTGAAACGACAACTACCTGTGCAATCATCAAAGATCAATCCAGAACAACATTCAAAATAATTTTGGATAAGAATTGATGAAGAAAAACAGAAAAAAGATTTAGAAATCCCAAGTAATAGACAAGAATGCAAGACATGTTTCATACACTAGTGCAGTATGAGTCAAATCAAAACTGAACAGAAGGACCTTGTCACAAGCAAATCATATATGGAATCATGGATCAAATCATGAATCATCTCAGGGGTCAAATCAGATCGTAGCTAAACAAATCATGTAGTGTTAGATCCTTCTTGGTTAATTTCTCTGAGCACAAACGGTTTCATAATCAAAGATGATAGTTTTTTTCCAATTTAAAAAAACGTCTTCTTTAAATTGATATATTGTCTGAGACTGAGGAATATATCCAACAATTCAAAGACACTCAGCATATTTCTTTTTTGTTGTAAATTAGGTATGGAGAATGACTGTAATGGTTTTCAAGCAAAAGTAATAGCAATTGGATATCTCTGGGAAACCAAAAAACAAAAACTAACATTAAAAAGGGTAATGATATAAGAATTTGAAACCTGATTCCGAGATATGGCTTCTAATAGTGCTTCTTTTTCCTTGAAAGCAGGAAGACTTCTGCGGAATTCTAGCATTCTTTGACCTTCCGGAGATTCCTACAAAAGATCAAAATATTGCTGGGTAATACAGAAGCAGGGAGTGAAAGAATGTACAAAAACCATAGGTATTCGCAACAGCATATGATGATGCAACAACATTAAACTTCCCAGTAAAGGTTCACCAAAATTTATCACCACATTTCTTAAAGTTTGTGATGTTACTAAAATGTACAATATAGAAAAGAAAATAAGAGATATCAACATAGTTATCTAATAGATTAAAATGTGCAACTGTTTTAAGATTTATCATATCGGTGAACCGGTTGGCTTTGCACCATTTATAGGAGTTTACAGCATAATCACTATGGTAAAAGGTATCAAACATGTGTAAAATAAACAAAAGGTATTCAATGTTAATATATACAGCAAAACCATTGTATTTGACAAATATATAATGGTTATCCATAAAAAGAAAAGCGACAGCTGCACGCAAAACCTCAGTTTAACACAAGTATGTTAATTCACCTGGCAGAAGCCAAAAGCTGGCATAGGTGTTCAATATTGCATCCCTCAGGTCATAATGCAATAGATCTACCACAGGCAGAACAAAAGTATAATAAAATATGCAATCAGATTTTAACAAAATTTAAGAGTAATGGCTATTAAGGAGAGACCGAAGTGTTAAAGAAATTTCAACGTATTCCAATGATGTCTGAGATAAGTTTTCCTCCTTCGTACTGTGAACAACGAGAAAACATGCAAAATTCCTAAACACAAGCAATAGCAAAGGAGGTTAAAACGGTGTAGTTTAAATTAAGGTTTGAAAAATAGCCAATACAAATACATATGAGTTATGTCAGATTGGATTTGAGACCAAGCCGTAAAACAACACACTCCCAAAAATCGGTATCGGCGCATTTTCTAGTTTTCTAATCAATTGATGCTGCACAATACTGGTTGCTGCTGACCAATACCGGTTGAATATATTTAAATTAGCAATGGAAATATTAAAAAAAATTTAAAATTATATTATATTAATTCATAAATAAAGTGCTACGTTTTATAAATACTAGAATTAAGAATAGACATCATATTATAAAACTTCAAGCCAAGTTAGCCAAAATATACTTAATATAAAATTAGCCCAGTTACTCCCCCACCAAATAAAAGCTGGATCCCAAACCTATTACTAATCTTCTTTTCTTAGCTTCTGCCAGTGAGTGCCATTGAACCTTCAAAACTGTTGCCAAAAGAATGCCAGGGCCACCTCTATTGTCCCCTTTGGGACCTGAACAGCCTGTGCCACCAAGTAGTGCAACCCTTCATGAAATTAAACAGCAGCAGTCCAATCCCTCCAGTTGTCTGCATGTATATTTAAGTGTCTTCCTTCTTGTACTCCATTTTCTCTACTAGATGCCCTCTTCCCTTCACTTTTTTTTTCCTCCCTCACTTTTCTACTTCTAATCCTATTATTCCCTTACCTTACTTTCCTCTTTTTCCTATGCACTATAAAGTTATTTATTTCTCCTTAGCCGTTTCTAGCTCATTTTCCCATATAATCCCACAGATGTTCTCCATTACTTCTTTGTTCTTGTTTGTCTTCTCCATCTGCAGCTCCTTAACCACAAGTTCTCCATGATTTTTTTCCTTAAAATTTGCAAGCACAATTGAAAAATTAGATGTGGTAATAAAATCTAAACAAATATTTCACTTCTTAGCCTCCATCTTCGTCCTTGATTATTATCCTTCTTTGGTCATGTGTTTTGATCACCATCTTCATCTACTATTATCAACTGTCCCAGCAATATAAATTATCCAACAAACAGAAGCATCATGGTTCACAATCAAATTGCAGTTTAGCAGAAAAAATAAGAAGCAATAACAAAAAGGTACCAAACTGTGGACAGAGGGGGGAAAACCTCATAATGAAGATAGTTGGAACTTATTTTAAGGAAAAAATATCAGAAATAGTAAACACTGGAGCTGCTTATAATTACTTCCTTAAATCACCGCTTGTTTATAGTAAGGTTAAACCATCTCCCAGAAAAGTAGTAGCCAAATATTAGTGTACTGGTTAGCACGGCAACATGCAAAGCTGCATATATAGCTTAAAGCATGACTGATAATAAATAAAAGAATAGAACATCCAGATGCAAATATATGAGTTATTTAAATTTTATTTACATAACCTATACCTGCCAAGACTGTTGCTGATTGCGTAGTTGTAAACTTCTTCGCCTTAGGATTTTCTCCATAACAACATTAGTAGGAGTTTGTGGGTCCTGCTGCTCAAAAAGTCCATCATCAGTGGCAAAACTATCAGTACTACTTGACCTTGAAAAGGGAAGATTTGGAATGCTTTCTCTGTTTGTCCGCTTTCGAGCCAGGTACTCATCAAGCAATCCATCCACTTCTCTTTGCAATCCAATAGGAATAGAAACCTATAAGTAGTATTATCTAGGTGAAGTCAGTAGGGAAAAAACTGTGAAAGGTTGAACAAGGACGTCACTCTACTATAAAACTTAAGGCATATTAACCATCATAAAAACAGCAAACTAATAGGATCCGGACAGTTCCAAAAACATTGAAGTCCTTTGAAATGACAGTACTGCAATGAGTGTTCAGGTTTAATTAGAAGATACCTCCCTCTGAGGTCTTTATCATCGAGATCTGATCTATAGTTTGGCAGGGGAGCCTTACTGAAAACGACGACTTTTGCATATTGGCGGCTGCCACAAAAGTCAACGTTGTGTTAGAAAACTAACACTAAATCAGCAGGAAATAGAAATTAGACCAAAAAAAGGAATAAAAGGACTACCTGTACAAACCCATCCTCTCAGCTAATGCAGCAAGGTGCTCATAGTCACGCCTGTCCTTTCTTTCCCTTGATACTACCTCTTGCTCACGTTCATTACGGAGAAGCATACTTAATTTCCACTCCCATTCATCAACATTATCAAGGGTGGAGGCACCCTGGGGCAGGTTTCCAATATAGAATATGACAAAAGATAAAATAGCAATTAAGGCTCAGAGCCTACCAGAGAAGAAATAGATTTTTAATTCAAAAAGAGCACATTCACAAAGAAGAAGCAACTAGCAACCTGACACACCATCAGTAACATCTGATCTTCCAAAGAAAAAGAAAAAAAGAAAAAGCAGTAACATACATTTGATAAAAAAAATGAAAAGGAATTGCAAGGAATATATGAGCAAAAAACTTCACATCAACCAAATACCTTCTCAACAAACAAATTCCAGGTGTCATGCCCTGCTTTCTTCAGTCATAGGGTAGTCCAAATATTATAATCTAATTAGTAACAATATCAGGCAACAGAAACAGGTGGCTAGTACAAGAAGTTTCTGAGGCAGAAGATACACATCATACAGTAATCAAGTTGTCAATTATCTCATAAGTTAAATTTTGAGTATCTACGTTCTGGGAATGATGGTTTGTTTCTTCGAATGACAGCGTACCGGTACCTCAGAAAGAACTCAATTGCCTAAAAAATATTTTCATCTTCTCTCTGCCTTAGCTGTTCCCTAGTCTTAGCCTAAAGGAACTACAGGTACTCCATGGTCGCTAAGACTGAACTGCATGACCAATAAGATAGGTTTCCCACTAGCAGTTGGTTTTATGGCATAACTCGCTCTTACCATGACTGCATTGGACAGGGATTTGGTGCAAATCATAAAGGTCAGCATCAGATTAACATCAAGAACTACAGGTACTCCATGGTTGCTAAGACTGAACTGCATGACCAATAAGATAGGTTTCCCACTAGCAGTTGGTTTTATGGCATAACTCGCTCTTACCATGACCGCATTGGACAGGGATTTGGTGCAAATCATAAAGGTCAGCATCAGATTAACATCAACAAAATCTTGGCCAGTTTTGTGTTTAAGAAGCTAACCACTCTGAGTTGTTCCAAATCAATCTGGAAAATGCTTAAATATTCATAGTAATGACAGTATCGTAGAAGCACTATTCTAACAGATGGCCAAAGGGGTAGCTTAGGAATCTTGCATGGGCCTGAGGCAGCCAAATTATATGGTCCCAGTCCTATACAAAAGAGAGGGAAACGAGAGGGAAGTAAAAGTGAAAAAAATTAAGAAGATAAGAGAGAAGAGAGAAGAAAGCAATAGAAATTTTCCAGGAGTGTCATCATGCAGCATGCCTAGCTGTCGCTGCCACTGAGTGGGCAGATGCCTTTCAAATAGAAGAATGAAGAGATAGGATTTTAGTATAAGTTTTAAGCCATCTAAATGTGACCTGACCAAATGCGTATTTTTAAGTCAAAAGGCGGGATAGGTTAGGGTTCAAGTGGATCTCCATTAAACCTCCAAAATATTTTAAATGAGCCAGGTCCACATGTGTGCATGGGGTGTGCATGGGTTACCAAAGAAACCGCACCCAAAAGATGGACAGTGACAACGAACATGAGTTGCATATTGCATATGCATTAAGCAGAGTATGTTTTCCCCTCCTTGATGCCTAGGTGATGACTATGAGGTCAGGTGGCTAGGCACTAGGTACCCACCTGCCTACAAACTCTGCATTTCACAACATTGGTGAGAAAATGGATTTTTAAATCAAGCTACAAACAATTGAATCTGCAACCTATTGTTAGCATGATTATCAGATTAAACATTTCCATTCACTTATATTATCAGTGCATTAAGGACATATTCATGTATTATGAAGAAAACAACAACAAAACCATTATCACACATAGTCTGGAGTACATGAATGATGAATCCTTATACTCCATTCATTTTTTTTAAAGCATTGACTCCTTTGTTGCATTAAACAACTACTATATCTTCTTTTACTGCCTCAATCCATGTTAATTTAGGTTTACCACTAGTCCTTGCAACCCCATCGACTATGTTCTCCTAACTAAATGACTTGTTGATCTCCATTCACATGGTCAAACTATCTCGATTCATTCAGATACCTCCAATTTCTTTTGAATGCACTATATTCTTGTTCTATCTTTAGCATATTGCCACTCTCTCATCTCAACCTTCTTACTTCAATTACATTATTATTTTGACAAGTTGTTGCTTAATTGTCTAACATACTGATCAATTGGTTATATAGTCATCTTATAAAATTTCCCTTTTAGATTCCAGGAGTAATCTATGGCCGCATATATGCATAATACTCTAGAAGCACTTCATTTCTTGTTGTATAGTGTTTACAAAAACACAAATGAGACAGGCAACAAGGTTTTTTTAGGAAAAAACCTTTTGAGATGCTCATAAAAGGCACTCAAAACCATGAGGCATCCAATTCAACATATGAAGAGCAAATAAAGCATATGCCAAAGGACTCATTTTGGGCTTATTTCCTTAAGTGTGTGCTTCATAAACCAGTAAAAAATAAATCTATTTTGAGTTGCTAGAACGGATGGTCGGGTAAAGATCTTAGGGGTCGGAACATAAAACCATGCTTTCAAATATAAACCGATTCTAACCAATTCTGATACATATCGCCAAAATATTGTTCGGGTTTTAAGATACCTGATATGATTTTTAATCCGATAATATCTGACGATATTAGAGGCAATATTGTCAATATTGATGATCGATATTAACCATGGTTCAAAATCTCGGTCACGGCCGCCGACTTGGCCGCCGACTCGGCCGGCTCCGAGACGGATCGGTCTCGGCGACTCGGATCGGACTCGGACGATACGCACAAAACGCTACATAGAACGCCAAAAAAATTATGAAAAAATCATGACAAATCATAAAAAAATGTAAACATCAAAATTCATGCATCACATATTCAAAACATATCACCTAACACTCAAAACATAACGTGAAAGCATAAATACAAGCGTCGTCGGTAGAAAAATATCAAAATACATGCATAATATAGTAAATGAAACTACATTAAATTAAACTAAACTAGTTTATACTAGATTAACCTACACTAACTTAATTACCTAACTTCAATAAAATTATTAAATTACCTAACTTAATTATAATTATAAAATTTTATTAAATTAAATTGACTTAAATTAACTTTACCTAAACTAAACTAAATTAAATTACATTAAACGCAAATTAATTAAACTGAGGGGGAGAGAGAGAGGAACAGAGAGAGAGGGAGAGAGACGGAGACAGAGGAGAGAGAGGGAAACACAGGAGGAGGAGAGAGAGACAGAGAGAGGGAGAGGGGGAGAGACTGAGAGGGGGGAGAGAGACTGAGAGGGAGAGGGAGAGTCCGACAGAGAGAGAGACTGAGAGAGAGAGGGAGAGAGTCCGACGGGGAGAGAGAGAGACAGAGAGAGACGGAGAGATAGAGAGAGAGACAGCGAGAGACGGGGGGAGAGAGAGAGAGACAGAGAGAGCCGCTGCGGGAGAGACTCGAGAGAGAGACGGAGAAAGAGAGGGAGAGAGAGGCACAGAGAGAGGGAGAGGGGGGGAGAGAGACTGAGAGGGAGAGAGGAAGATTTACCTGGGCGACGGCGACGGCGACGCAGGGGGGCGGCGAGGGCGACGCGGGGGGACGGCGAGCGCGAGAGAGAGAAAGAGATCAGATCTGATCTCTCTCTCTCCCTCAGCGCCTTTAAACGTGACCCATCACGGGCGCCGAGTTGACCGAGTCGGGTCCGAGTCAAACCCGATCCAGGTCGACTCGGCGCCCTTCGGTCGACTCGGGCCTCCGAGTCATATCGGAGGGGGCCGAGTCGGATACGACTCGGCCGATATTTCGAACCGTGATATTAACGATATTCATACTAAAAAAGTGTTGGCCGACACTGACACTAATGCCGATACCGAGATTTTAAACCACGCTTAAAACAAAATAGTAAAAAAAAGCCTAACATGTATCTTGAACTTTGGCTAGAGTGAAGGTTGTTTACAATTACATCAAATTAATTTATTTTTTGTTCTTGTTGATATCTATAAGTTGTAAGAATAATAACAGTGAAAAATTTGTAAGGCGTATGCCTCACCTCATAGGGTTCCCAATTCACCTTCAACTTTTTGATGGTGTTGTTTTGTGCAAGGTTTGAAATATTGCCTAACACTGATGTTTTGGCCCGACACTCATACTACCGTTATGACCCAATTTAGCCGAACTGATACCCGATAACACCGATATAACGAGATTCCTAACCATGGTTTTGTGGAACATTTCCCTCAATCTCACCGTCATGATGAATGGCTAATCCTAAGTACATGATCAATTCCAGAAACTATTTGACCACTAATGTGCATTATATCCTAATCTTTTTTACAGTTTTGCTTAAGTTATATCTCATATATTTTGTTATGAGATAATTATAGTGTTCCTCACCCCCCCCCCAATCCACCACCCCACCCCCACATGTGCACGCTTGCACACACGCACATAACACACACGCATGCATAGGCATGTCAGCCTGCATTTTGAAGCTTTTATAGGAACCGGATAAGATCTTTTGCTACTTCCCTTATATGGTGGTTTAACATACAGCATTTTCAAATGAGACTGTACTGTCTATAATACAGGAAAAGAAAAAATGCAAGTAACATCACTTTAGTTAAGTATCACAACCGTCTGATCCTTTTATTCACGACAAAAGAAAACCTTTTGTTCTTAAATGTGCACATTCATGTCCAAATTCTCCTATCTATTTTCAGGGTAGGAGAATTTTGTGATTCAGAAATTAAAAGGAATTAGTAAATAAAGCTCTAATAGGAGGAACAAGCACACAGTAGCATTTAAACAAAACAGCGTACTTATTACTTGCTTGTCGCACTTTGAGATATCAACAATCATTCACATAAGACTGCTAAAACATGAACAAAAACTTGACTGCATTTGCATAGTTGCATAAAGGGCAACTTCAGGTGCTTCAACATCAAGGTTAAAGTTATATTGATTTGCATATTTCAATTTTTTACTTTCTTCCCTTGTACTTGTCGCAAGCTCAAAAGGAATAATTCTAACTCCACATGAAACAATGCCGAAACACAACCCAGTATGGATTTCAAAAACCTGCAGTGAATCTGTAACATGGTTCAAAGACTCGGCCGAGTCGGAGACGAGTCGGCCGAGTCGTATCCGTCTCGGCCCACTCCGAGACGAGTCCGAGTCACGAGTCGGTCGACTCAACTCAGAGGAGACTGACTAGGCCGAGAATCAGAATTGACTCGGTCGATTCGGCATTATGATGATAATTTTGTGCCTCATTGCAATTCAATGTGGAAATAACTACATTAGCATGTATCTATGAATGTAGTTTGTTCAATTTACTATATTGTGCATGTATTTTGATATGCTTCTACCGACGACGCGTGTATTTATACTTTCACTTTATGTTTAGTGTGCTAGGTGATATATTTTGGACATGTGATACATGAATGTGGATGTCTACATTTTTTAAGATTTATCGTGATTTTTTCAGAATTTTTAGCTTTCTATGTAGCGTTTTGCGCGTATCGCCCGATACCGATCCGAGTCACCGAGACCGATCCGTCTCAGTGCCCGCCGAGTTGGCGGCCGAGACCGCGACTGTGAACCATGATCTGTAAGTGACTTATCTTCAATGGAGATTATCATGAAAAACTCATTACTGAGAATCACCATAATGAAGAATGGTTTATCCTAAGTACCTAATCAATTCTACAAACTATTTGGCACTATAGCCTCATTTTTTTCCTTATAGTTTTGCTAAAGTTATATCTCATATATTTGTTTTCATTTGACTGATTTTGTCATACTAAAAGTGAATAGACATGGATGGATGACATGATACAATAATCTCATAAAACATTATAAATCAATGGACCATCCGCATATGACCACTTGCTACATAAGAATCAATATGTAAATATCTATAATATTTCAATTTTTGATACAGAATCGACAAGAGTTAGATGTAGATGCCATAAATTGCATTTTGAAGCTTTTATTGGAAACAGATAAGATCTTTTGCTACTTCTCGTATTTGGTGTTTAGCATTCAGCATCTTCAGATGATAAATGCTAGACTGTGACATCTATAATACAGGGGAAAATGCAAAAAATACCAATTTTACTGATCAATGAAAGATGTATCACATTCGTCCGACCCATGTATTCACAGCAAAAGAAAACCTTTTGTTCCATAAATTCTCACATCCAAGTCTAAATTCTCCTATTTATTTTCAGGCTTGGGCAAGTTTGTGAATTAAAATTATATGGAATTAGTAAATGATGCTTCTTAGTAGGGATAAACATAGGGTAGCATTTAAACAAACTACGTATTTACTTGCTTGTCGCACTTCGAAATATCAACATCATTCATACAGGACTGCTGAAATATGAACAAAAACTCAACTGCATTTACATAGATGCATATGATTATACAAATTTCGCAGAAACCAATAATTTCAATCAGGGCAACTTCAGATGTTGCAACATTGCAACTTACATTATATTGATCTAGCATGTTTCAATCTTTAATTAGTCCCTTGTAATATTGCAAATTCAAAGGGAATGATTCTAACCTCCACATGAAACAATGACAAACATTAAATCCAGTATGGATTTGAATAAACCTGCAGTGAATTTGTAAGTGACTTATCTTCAATGGAGATAATCATGAAAGACTCATTACCTACTCAGTGAAAAGAGTCATTGCATTGTATTGACCCCTTAAATTTGATACCGATACAATCACCATTGACATCAAAGTATCATTCCTCAAGCTTGTGGATGATCCATACTCTCTAGAAACACGAACCCATGAGTCACCTAAATAGAACCACCTAAAGCCCATACTCAGAGTAAGTCCACATTTTCTCCTATTTATTTTCAGTTTTGGCTCTATTAGACCTATCCAATGAGAGATGATACAGAGAGCAATTTTGGAACTAAAAAGTAGTTCAGCGTTCCAAGTTCTCTCTATCCTCTCCATGCAAAAGTAGATTTTCGAGTTCAGGGGCCTGCAACTAGACCAGATCATTTCTCCAAATTCATCTATCACTGCATTTGAAATCATCACCTAAAAATTCTCTCAAGTTTTGTCTTTTAACTATAAACAGTAAAAATTGACTTCAACCTTAACAGAGGTTCATCACTAACCGTCAAACTCACACTAAATTTGATAGTGCAATCATCACTCGCAACATGCAAAACAACTCAAACACCCAAATTTACAAAAATTCCAAAAACTAAACACTCACCTTACTCGAAGCCACCGAAGAGGACTCGACATCTCGATCCGAGTCGTCCTCGGAGTAATCATCGTAAGCAAACCTCCCATAGCTCGCGCTCTGCTGCTTGTAACACGACAACCCTTCGTCTCTCCAATCGTAATCCGCCGACCTCGCGGTGTGGATCGTCCCGTTGGCGCTCGCGATCACCGACCTCAGCCTCGGGATCGGCGGCACGTAGACCCCGCTCTTCATCATCGAGTGGGGGACAGCGGCGCTAGGCTTTCTAGGGTTTCTAGGGCTTTGAGGGAAAAGTGGAGCCGCCGGCGGAGGGAGGCAACGGACATGGTCAGGCGGGCGGCGCGGTCGCGGAGCGAGACCCGCAGGAGGGCGGAGGAGGGCATGTCGGCCTGTCAAATTTCATGGAATTCTGGGGGTTTTGGGGGGTTTTGTGTGAAATGAAAGAAAAAAAAAAAAAAAATCTAGAGAGAGAAAACGAAGGGCTTGTCTCTTCTTTTTTGCGTGGCTCCCTCTCTCTCTCTATAGAGTGGAGACGACGCAGTGAAGGAGATGGGTTAGGGCTTCGGTTTCTTCCGTTTTAGTTTGTGGGAATTAACGGGCCGGGTTTGTGCTCGGACCCGGGACCCGGGACCCGATTAGAAACGGACGGTGGAGGTTGGGGAATCCGGGAGCGCGACCGTCTTTTCTTCGTTTGGAAAAAGGAATTTGATTTTTTTTTTTTTTTTTTTAATCTTCGCCGCTAACGCTGAGATTAGTGAATGGACTATTATGATTATGCTCGCGATTTATTTGTTAATGGGTCTTGATTATAGTAACTTATGATCTAAAATCCTTAGTTTTCACTGGCCTGTTTGGTTGTCGTAACTGGCCGTAATTCGTAGTTGTAATTGGTAAAGTCTTTTACAATTGTAAATGAGTTACATATATCTAAATTTTACGGTGTTTGGTTGGTAATATAAAATTGTAAAGTGGGAAAGTGTATTGTACTTTACGGTGTTTAGTTGTCGTAATGTATAAGTCGTAAGTGAAAAAGTTGACCACAAAATTAACTATTTGATGATTTTAAAAGTTTTAATACTGCAAATAAATATTAAAAAAGTTAAATATTAAAAAATTTTAATACTAATATAAAAAAATAATATAAATCTGTATGACCACAAAATTAACTGTAACTGGGCTGTAAGTGAGTGGTAACTGGGTTGCAAGTGAGTGTTAGTTGAGTTACGTAAGTCTTTTACGAATTACGGTCCAAACAAACGTCGTAGTTGTAACTGGGTAGTAAGTCATTTACGAATTACGGAGTTTTACGCGAAACAAACGGCAAGTAAAGAAGAAAATGACAATTTAATCAAGAACGAAGGTCATGTGACATTCTCTTTTATTAAGAGGCATATTTCGTACTTTGTTCTGATACTCTCTTTTGTTAATCGACACACTGCGTAGTTTGTTCTCTCGTGACAAGCACAATTCTGCTTTTTGTCAAGATTAAATAAAATAGAGTATAATTATTATTGTTTCATTTGTTGTGTATCATTTAAATTAAAATTCTAAAGACACTTATATAATGGAATAGATTTGGGTACATGCGGAAGGATTCGGGCCCCCGAATCCTTCTTATTCAAATTCAATCCTATGACGTTTAGATACAAGATCAACTCCGTTAAAGTTGATCTACATTCTTTAATGTAATTAATAATCAAAAATCAAGTGTTTTTAATACTTTTTGTCCATCCATCAAGTAGACGCAAAATGAACGACCGAAAATAATTAGTTGGCTCGTTTAACGGTGTATATATTTGAAACCTAACGAAAATTGGTATGTAGGGTTTTTAAATGTTTAGATCATGATCAAATGGTCAGATCGAGAATTTATATGTCTAAAGTCATATATTTAAGTAAGTGCTATTTTCGGTCATCCATTTTGCACCTACTTGATGGATGAGCAAAAAGTATTCAAAACACTTAATTTTTAGTTACTTTAAACAATTTAGATCAACTTCAACGGAGTGAATTTTGTATTTAAATGTCGTGAGATTGAGTTTGAGTGAAAAGGATTCAGGCTCGAATTATTCACTGCATCATAGTCGTTGACAAATGCAACGATGATGATGGATCGAGGATGGAAACTGTTTGGGATCTAATTTTAGAATGTGGACACCAATCAATGTACTCGATACTTCGTCGATATCAAAAAAATGTCGCTTCCTCGATGCATCGTAAACACTACTGAAAAGCTCGGCGAAGATTTTCACAGGATCAAGATCCTCCAATTCCTTCTCCAAATCAAGATCATTTTATATTGAGTAAAATAAATAGGACACAAGGGGGGCACCCAACCATATATATTTCTCGTGTTCTCTATATTTACTAAAATATATTAAAACATAACAGGATATGAGAACAAAATGATGAAAGGCAAACAATGGGAGTCTTTTCTTGTAAAATCTCTCTCTTTTCAGTTCTTCTACTATTTCTTTCAAATTGTAAATTGAGTTTTGCACGCCTCGCATATTTTTCATAATAGTTGTAGTGTTCACCGCCAACTCCCTAAGAATCTTCACATTCTTAAGAGGAGTCCTCTTGTCACGCCCCGCTTTCCAAAATACGCGGAAACGGAGTCGCGACGAAGGTCGGCGACGTATGTACGCGAGAAAAATACCCACGCACATACGCTAAGCCTAAAGTAACCCGAAACAAGCTATAAATTTATACTATAATGAGTCAACGACCACTGCAATAATACATATAAGCATCCATGCATGATATCATATGAATAAAGAACTGGAATAACAATGAATCTGATATAGACAAGAAAGATAAGAATACCGGAATAGAACAGGGAGAAGTTCCAGCTCTTCGCGAAGCGTACAGTCTCATCGAGCACCTGCACAATAGAAACAAAGCGTCCAATATAACGTGCAAATATAGGGTCGTCAGAAAGCGACCTAGTGAGTGTGTGTGTGTAAAGGGGAGAGCTCGTGCATATAAACAATGTGCACAGAATAATAACCAGATAAACTACAGACAGGAGATAACTAAATAACATGAATAAACAGATAACTAAAGGATAACTGCATAATAACATGAATGAAGATAAAAGTCAACTATCACAACTGTAAACAAGCAACTGATATCTGAAGGTATAACCTAGCGTATGTCACTAGTCTGCTGTACAATCCTATATATATCATAGTTTATACATATATATACAGTCGGGTGGTCACGGTTAGTCACAATACAATAACAGTTTATCATTATTAATTATGTCAGCGAACACCAATTGTCACATACAATAGACGCATCCCATACTACTCCTACCACACATGCCAATCGAGGTCCTCAGTTATTGAAATTGATCGGTTGGAGACATTGTCCATGCTTTACGTGGGTCCCGTGCATACCCGGGACCACGGCCCAGACTCCTGGCGCTGAACCAGGACTACCGCAAGGTAGTCAGGAGCATGTATAACAGGAATAAAAACAGGACGGGGTGCCAGTCACCCCACGAGAACCCTGCAGTGGAACACTCTTTCGGCTGCGCAACCTAAATCCTAGGTCCACCCAAAATACAGACGTTGTCTCCTCCATCAATCTCCCCAATCCCAGTGTAAGTTGTTTAATATCATGTTTTAGTTTATCAAGATTATTTAATACGCATGTTACTTGAATCACTGGGATAACTCGGTGGTAGTCACGGTAACAATATCAACATGTAATCAGGATACCGGTATAACATGAATATATAATATCAAAGAACAGGATACCGGTATAACAGGAATATATAACAAGTATAACATGCGGGTGTTGTTACCGTGTAATAATATTTTTCCCAGCAATTAATGGTAACATGGAAATGATAGTCATCAGGTAGATACCAAGTATAATCAGTCAAGTTTCTTAGGTAAATCAAGAAACGTAAGATGAGTAATGACCTACTGTCATGAATAGAAAAGTCCGAGCAATGTATATAATCAATTCACATCCTCAAAGTCATCGACATATCCATCCTCTAAGTTATCAATAAATCAGATCGATCAATAGCCGTCATCCAAACATGTAACATAATCACCGATATCAATGAAATCACTCTCATAATAACTCTATCTTCCTAACTGAATTGATCAGTAACTGAATATGAAGCACATGGTATATCCTCGAGATCAATAAGTCAACATATACTGAAATCATAGCGAAGTAAGGGAATCATCCTCAAACAACATGTAGTCTAGAATATCTACTTCTGCTACTTAATATCAACAAAAATATCATCTAAACAAATATCAAATACTCACAAATATAAATCCAGCTAAATCAACTTTAACTTAATGCAGATCAGGCTTCATTATAAAGAATGTAAAATTTCAGATCAACTCTAACTCAAGATCAATCCAACACAGTCCAACTTTCCTCACAACTAAATCCGAATCCAGAAGGATAAATAACTAAATAAGAATTAGCAAGAATACTAATATCCCAGAGATAAAACATCGAGTCCAGAAATGTCTAACATCAATCACATCTGATCCATTATCTGTGGTATCTCTAAATTCTCTCATATCAATAGAGACGTCATATATACTTGCCCACAATATCCAAAAGTGTTCCAGTCAAAAATAATCACCAAATACATGAATATCAAATTTAATAACTAATACCAATATATCAACCTCAAGATCGAGCTGAGTCGAGTCACAGTCTAAGGGGTATCAAAACTAGACCTAAGCCAATAACGACAACTACCAACACATGAAATAACGCTAATACAAGCTCATAACAACTACATAATTAAAGGAAGCAATCATGGGTGTCTCATGAAGTAGTTCAAGTAGCCAAACTGATAACATGTAACAGAAAGTCACATGAAATGATAAGTGCAACATGTAAATGCATACTGACAACGATAAATAAAGAAATGTACAAGAACGAACACTCACAATAAAATTAAATAATACTAAACAAAGAAGTGAAACACTCACAATAAAATTTAATAAAATTAAACAAAGAAGTGACACTCACAAAATTAAATAAAGAAGTGACACTCACAAAATTAAACAAAGAAGTAACACTCACCTGAACTCGATCGCAAAACTAAAGCACTGAAATCATAAGGCTCCAGTAAATCTACATAAATATTTCAATAGGAATTGTTAGGATCTTTAAAAGAATGTTTTAAGGAATTTAAATCTTGATTAATTAGTTTGGGTTTAGGAATATGGTCCTCTAGATTTAACAAATTTAGTAGGTTAATTTAAACCAATTTCTAATTTTTATTAGATTTTTAATAGGCTTTAAATCATTAAAATACTTAACGAGTTTGAATTTACCATTAAGGAGAATTGGTTTTAAAGTAGTTGATTTGAATTATTTTATATTGCTATTGGATTAAAAATTTTATCATAGAAATTAGAAGAATTGTAGATTACTGTTTATATTTTTCTCCTTTTTTTTGGATATTTTTAATAAATTATTTTAACATGTAAATTTACCTTTCTTTCTTTCTTTCTTCTTTTCTCTTTTTTTTTTTTTTAAACACAACAGCCCAGGCCCAGCCCAGGTCCAGACCGGACCAGGCCAGGCCCAGGCCTGGTTGGGATTTTGCTGCTTTTATTTTGTTTCTTCTTTTTTTTTTGGAACTGGGCTAAAGGCCCAGTCTGTTACCAGCCGGCCTGGCCTAGCCGAGATGGGCCGGCCCTGCCCAGGCCAGCCCCGGCCTGGGCCAGCCAGGCCAGGCTGCACAGACCAGCCAACTGGTCTGTGCAGCAGGGCGGCAGGTTCTCTCTCTCTCTCTCTCTTTTTTTTTTTCTTTTTTTTGGAAAATCCTTTTGTTAAAAAATTCTGAAAAAATATGTAGATTAAAATTTATGAGTTGGTATATCTCCATGTTATTTTAGTTAGATTATAGATTGGGTTTTGATACATAAAATATTCATGGAGATCATGGTATAAACATGATTTAATAACCTATATATACCAAATAAATTTTGATAAAATAAATTACTTACTTGATTTTTGATCCCCTAGCATGCTCCTCAATTTGCACTTCAAGATCTTTTGTTCATGAGGAGGAGAAAAGAAAGATGAAAGTGGAAAGAGTTGGATTAGGATTTCTCTTGAGGCAGAAGAGAAAGAAAGAGATGGGGAGAATTAGGTCATGATTTCTTTTGGAGGTAGAAAAAGAGAAGAAGTTTAGGGTCTTTATATAGATTATTAGAATTTAGAAACTTGAATTCTAATTAGGTTTAGATTGATTAATATAGTAAGTTAGGATTAGGATGGAAATTGGAATTTGAATTATGATTATATAACTAGATTAGATTATAGATTTGAATTAGGATTAGGATTAGGATTAGAATTGAGTTTTGAGTTAATGGGTAAGGATCTCATGGTAATGGGTTTTGGGCTTTAATTAAAAAAAATAAGTAATATGGAGAATAAGAAAATAAATAGTGGGCATGTGAGCTTAGCTTTTGGCTAAAGAAAAATAGGAAAAGGAGAAGATAATGAATGAAAATAAGAAGTGGGCTTGGCTCATGTGAGCTCAGTATAAAAAGAAAATAAAATGAAAATAGGCTTGAGCTTATTGGTTTGAATGAAAATAATAACACTACTAATAGTGATTAACAATATCATAATAATAATTAACAGTATTAATTTTAATAATAATAACAACAACAATAATAATAATAATAATAAAAGTATTAACATTAAAAATCTTATCTAATAATACTTGATAAAAATATTACCGTTAATAATAATGACTAAAATAATACAATATGAATAAGAATAATAACAATATCAATATTAACAATAATAGCAACTACAATAATAATACTAGTAACAAAGTAATGCGGAAAAAATACTAGCTAGTAATTAAATGATAATACTTAATAATGCTAAATATAATTATAAGGCCAAAATACCATTTACTATTTTAAAATAATTTGTACTGTAACTCAATATAATTAATAATAATAATAATATCACCAGTAAAATAAAATAAATACTTTAGAAAAATAAAAATACAGTAATTTAGATTTAGGATATTACACCTCTGCACTTCTATCGACCGCTGGTCTAGAACATTCAACTTGGCACTGTGTTTGTCTTCTCTGCTCTACTTTCTGTGAACTACGTGGGTCCCCTTCTTAATAGGCTCTGCCCCACTTCTGAGTTACTATATAGGCTACTATCCATAAGTATATGGCTGTTGCAACACGATTATGGCGATTTTTTCACGGTGGGAAGAGGAAGAGGAAGAGGAAGAGGATGGGTCTAGTTTGCTTACTCAATTAAGGAGATGAAGGAGAAAAGAGGAAGAGACGGGTCTCATCTAGTTGGTTTGCTTGAAACACTTCTACCAACAAGCGACCTTAAACTTTCAACTTGGCATTAAACTTATTTTCTCCGCTCTGCTAATTGTGTACTATGTTGATCACCTTCTTGATAAGCTTTATATTTTTTGGATTACTATATGTGTTACTACCCCTTTGTCCATGGCTATTGCAACGGTTGTGATAGCTTTCTGAGAAGAGAAGTGGATTGATTTGCTTGCATTGCTAATGAGATGAAGCAGAAAAGAGAAATGTGATGGTCTAGGTGGCTTGCTCGAAGCACTTCTACCAACCAACATCATTCAACTTTCGAACTGGCATTGTACATATCTTCTCTGTTTGCTCGCTATGGACAATATCAGTCACTTTCTCAATAAGATTTACCCTTTCTAGGTTACTATATGGGTTACTACCCCTGCGTATATGATTGTTGCGACGATCGTGACATCTTTCTTCACTGCAAGAAGAGGAAGATGAGGGTTTGATTACTTGCTCAGTTAAGGAGACGAAGCATAAAAGATGAAAGGGATGGGTTTGGTATAGTTGGTTTGCTTGGAGCACTTTTGCTAGCTGGCTGCGCTGAACTTCTGGCTATATTGTGCATGTTTTTTCTACTCTGCTCGCTACAAACTATGTTAATCATCTTCTTAATAGGCTCTAACCACTTTTTAAGTTACTATACGGGTTTCTGCCAATTCATCTATGGTTGTTATAACGACTGTGACAACTTTCTTCATGATAGGAAGAGGAAGGGAATGAGTTTGGTTTGCTTGCTCAGTTAAATAGATGGAGGAGAAAAGAGGAAGGGGTGATGGACGTGGTCTAGTTAGCTTGCTCGACGCACTTCTACCAACTGACGACCTTAAACTTTCGACTTAATATTGTGTTTATCTTCTCTGCTCTACTCGTTAGTGGATTATGTAATCACCTTCTCAACAGGCTTTGCCTCCTTCTTGGTTAATATATTGGTTACTATCCACACGCTTTTTGCTGTTGCAAAAATTGTGGTGGCTTTCTTCATGGTGGGATGAGAAAGTGGAATGATTTTATTTGCTTGCCCAGTTAGGGAGATGAAGGAGAAAAAGAAAGCCGATGAATCTGACTTGGTTTGCTTGTTCGACACTCTTCTACCAACCAACGACTTTGAACCTCTGGCTTGTCATTGCGCCTGTCTTCTCTCATCTACTCGCTATGGACTATGTTGATATATTCTCAAAAGAATCTGCCTCCTTCTATATTATTATACGGATTATTATTCTTGTGTCTGTTGTTCTTGCAATGATTGTGACAATATTTTTCTTGATGGGAAGAGGAAGGGGATTGGTTTGGTTTGCTTGCTCAGTTAAGAAGATAAAAGAGAAAAGAGAAAGGGGGCGTATGGTCTGATCGGCTTGCTCGAAGCACTTCTAACTTGACATTGTGCTTGTCCTCTCTACTTTGCTTGCGGCAGATTATGTCGATCATCTTCTCAGTAGGACCTACCACCTTCTAGATTACTACTTGGGTTACGACTCATGCACATGTGACTCTTACAAAGTTTGTGACAACTTTCGTCACTGTCAGAACAGGGAGGAGATGGGTTTAGTTTGTTTGCTCAATCAAGGAGATGAAGGAGAAAAGAGGAAGGTGATGAGTATGATAGGGTTGGTTTACTCGAAGCACTTTCAACAATGAGCAATCTTGAACTTCCGACTTAACATTGTATACGCGTTCTCTGCTATGCTCACTATGAACTATATCGATCACCTTCTCAATAGGGTCTATGTTCATGAGAAATTAAATTAAACTGCAAGTGCACAATGTACGGCGAAGTACGGGCAAATACGGGTCGATCCACAGAGAAGAAAGATTTTTTTACGACTTGAGTTAATGTCCAGGCAAATTAAAAAATGAAGTTGAAAAATGGTTGATTACTTTAAGCAAGAAGATATTAGCAGGAAAATCTAGGGAAAAACTCCACTACGCGTGAAAACATTAAATAACTTGTTCACTCTCTTTCAAAATGTCAAGATTTATACCACGACTAAGTGTATTATCTGCTCTGCTCGTCGCAGACTATATCGATCAATTTTTAATAGGCTCTATGTTCGTGAGAAATTAAATTAAACCGCAAGTGTACGGCGTATGATGAAGAACAAGCAAATACAGATCAATCCGTAGGGAAGAGAGATTCTATGTGTCCTATGCGAATTAAATAATGAAGTTGAAAGATAGTTATTCTTTTAAGCAAGAAGATACGAATAGGAAAATAATCCACCAAGCATGAAAAATTAAATAATGTGCTCACTCTCTCAAAATGTCACGATTTATATCACGACTAAGTGTCTACAAATCGAACAATAAAGTACACAACCACAAAGATTTTTTAGAAAATGATTAAGTTAAACTAAATAACAATATCCAGAGCCTTTAATCATGTTTTCTAAGCATAAACTAGGGTAACATTGCCCACTTTTAATTTATCAAAGTTCTTAAATGATTTAACACATTTTTTTAAAATTGTTTTAATCTAGCAAAATCGTGACAATAATGAACACGACATGAGAGGGGTGCTAGCTATCTAAGTAATTTTTTTTTTAAACTTAGTTTCATCTTACCATAGACATCATATCGGTGACACATGATTACAAGTAAATAATAAAACAAAATAAAATGAAGAAGAACAAGAAAATATTACATAAAAAACAGAAAAACTTTATTGATACTTAAGTCTAATACAAATGATCCCCACGCTCCTTGGTTGCAGCAACAAACTTCTACTCGGACTTTTGGAGGAATAAGCGATACCATTAGCTTACGCCTCTCTCCTATTTATACTCAAATTTTGTTATAATTATTTGTTATCTCAATCACATCTTTTATAGTTACAACAACTTGACTGTTATAATCATAATTGCATATCTTAAAATTACAACTGTTTGATTGTTAAGATCTTATAGTTACAACTGCTTAATTGATAGAATTTAATTATATACTTTATAGTTCAACTAGTTATAAGATCCAAATAACATTTCAAACTCAATTCAGATAAGATGTGAATAAATTGAAAATAATTTTTTACTATCCAAATCTGAATTAAAGAGGTATAACTTTTCATTCATTATTGGGTTTACTTCCATGTGGCTTGCTCCTGATTCTGAGTCCACAAGTTTGATTTTATTACATTAAATCATGTTCTTTTTTGTAATATTGTATTTAGATATATCCTCTGCAAAATTAACTAAAAACACTCAATCAGAATATTTCAATGGTTCAAAATATAGGCCGTATTCATCTACATCAAAAAAGTAATAACAACTACCATCAACATAATTTTATTTCGCCAAATCGTAACATAATAAGTAATCAGAACTAAATGTTCCAGAATGATATAGATAAACAAAATTTCAATCAGAATGTCTGTGAATTATACCTGAATCAAAAAAAAAAAAAAAAAAAAAAAAAAAAAAAACTGCTCGAAAATAATAATAAAAAGAACATGCCAGAAATTTTACTAGCAGTTCAGATCCAGAAATACCCGAAAAAGCCATCACTTACAAGGCTTTACAGATGATATAAGCGTAAACATACAACTGTGATGAATACATAACTCATCTTGATCTTCAAAAATACAGGCTAAAAGTTTTTCTCTCCTCGCAATCACACTACTTATTCATAACACGAGCATTAACAGGGGAAAAAAAAAAATACTAATCAAGATTGAAATAGTCTGTACTCCAAACAGGTATGAAACTCCATAATAATACAAAAGTATTTTAGACTTAGTAGGTGTAACCCTTCTGGAACATTCCGGTCTTGGCCTCGTCAGTCTCACCCTCGGCAGAGTAGCGGCCAAGCTGGGCAATGGAGTTGGCCTTGGCACGAGCCAAGAGAGCCTTCTGTGCGGCCTCAACGTTTTCTGGAAGGCCTTGCCATGTCTTCAGGACGGTGTTCTGGAGGGCTCGTGCATACGAGAACGACACGTGCCAGGGGTTGGGAGATTGGTTCATGGCATTCAAGTTTAGGGTGCTTCCATTTCAGACTGCCCTCCCGACAAGAACTGCAAGATGATATTTTGTAATCATACTGTTATAATTGTTTCATCACAAGGGTAAATTTATAATGTGCAACAAACAATGCTCTTAGGGATTTATTAAAGCATATAACTCGCATGGTACTTCATCCCTTAACCTGTTCCATACTGAAACTATTCTATTTACTCAGTCATCCAGTTGGATTTTATGGCTTAGACTTCCATCTTTGTGGTTATATTAACAATTCTTCAGGTTAGAAATGATTGAGCTTGTAAATGAAAGGGTTGGCTTTAGCTTTCATGGTAGTGCTAACTAGCATGTGGCCCAGCACCTATACATTCATTCTATAAGACAGGTACATTCAGAACAGCCAAACATTGATTTTCTTTTTCCTTTTTTTTAAAGGTTACATGCAAAGTTTGCTTCAAGCAATGACTTGATTTACCCCACATCAAAGTTCTCAGCATTTATATGCAGTAATTAATCTTGCCTTTTCTTTTACTTCTCCCCCTTCAATTCTTTTGTTCTTTATTTTGTATGTTCCTTCGCGCACGCACGTGCATGTTGATTTGAGGGAGAGGGACATAAACATCAAGGTCATTAGAGATGGCAGGGATGAGTGGACCATGTGAATGAAATAGCCTATGTTTAAGCTTTGCAATATACAGACAGAGACAAGGTATCAATGCATGCAAAAGTAGTGAGATGAAAACATCAGCCTCAAAAAAAAAAAAAAAAAAACGCACGCCTCTTTACATGTTTGGTCAATCTTCACAAATTTTGATGTCTTAGAATGTATTTGCCTATTCTCTTCTTTAAATTAGGATTAAAAGAGCAAAAACACTATAGTTTAAGGGTGAGTAGTACCATGATGCCAGGAACTGCAGGTGGTACCCTCCTGTTCAGCATCTAAGGGTATATTTGGCAATGGTCTCAGGAGATGCCTTCTCCTTGTGTTCAGCACCAGGAGTAACCATACTGGGCTTCAACAAGATGCCCTCAAACACTACATTGTTCTCGGCCAAGTAGTAGAAGACCTCTGCCCATACCTTCTCTGCTACCTCAAGTGTCCTGTCTATTGAATGATCTCCATCAAGGAGAATCTCAGGTTCCACAATCGGGACAAGGCCATTATCCTGCAAAGAAGTAAGAGTTTAAAGCATTACCTCTCTAAATCCTAACTATTTCACCATATGGCTACATTACAAGTAAAACAAAGAGGTTATATATCATTACAGAGAAATATTCAAGTAAACAAACATGACATGAAGAAATAAGCTGGAAAACTTTGTTGTCAGCGAATGAATCTAGACATCTTTAATGGAACAAAAACTTGTTGGAAGTAAAAGAATTTGTGCAGCACAACTTTTATATGCCAATATGTGCACAATTAACAAAGTGGCATTTGCTTGTCCAAAAACAAGGATGCTTCATTTAAGTCAGCATCAAGGACTAGGGATAAACCTAAATGTACATGGATTAAGGCAGTAAGAAAACGAAATAATTGCTGTTAATTTAAAGAGGTAGCCCTTAATGGAGCTTTAGAAAATTGAGATTCATGTGATTAACCCAAATACTTGCCAATGTGGCCACCTGGTTAGAGCACTCCATTCTCCTGACATGGAAGAATTGGAGTTATGGAGGCAAAACTCTAGAATCTCAAAGTTTTAGATTAAGTAGGACCAAAAGAAAGTATATAGAGTGTAAATTCAGTAAAGAAGGAATCCGAGATTATACTATTGTGAGACTAGATGATCAAGAAAATACCGATGAGCAGTCATTTTAAGTACTTGGGTTCTATTATTCAAAAGGAAGGGGAGATCAATAGTGATGTCAACCATAAGATCCAAGCGGCTGGTTGAAATGGAGGAGCGCAACATGAGTTTTATGGGATCGTAATATTGTGTTATGGCTGAAGAGAAGGTTTTATCGGACTGCTATTAGGCCAGCCTTGTTATCTGAGACAGAATGTTGAGCTATAAAGAGATATCATGTCCAGAAAATGAGTGTAGCAGAGATGCGCATGCTTCGTTAGATGTGTGATAACGCGAGGAGGGATAAGGTGAGAAATGAAGATATTCGTATTAAGATAGGCGTAACCTCTCTAAAAGAGAAGATGAGAGAAAACTCCCTACGATGGTTTGGTCATGTGCGACGTAGACCTACAGATGCGCCAGTCTGACGAGTAAAGCGTATCAAATTAAGCCAAGTTAAAAAAAGTGCAAGGGAGACCAAAGAAAACATGGATGGAGGTAATACGATAAGATATAGAGACTAAAGGTCTTAATGAAGGCATATGCTCGATATAAATGAGTGGAGAAAGCCGATCCATGTGCCTGATCCGGCGTAATTTCTTTTGGTTCATGTAGCCTACCCCAAATACTTGGGACAAATGGCTTAGTTGTTGTTGTTGACGTGATTAACCCAAATATTTGGGGGAAAGGATTCAAAGCATTTTCCTACTTCAAAATGCATCAGCCACGGAGAAAACAATTGATGGAGAAGGTCTAACCAAACTTATGAAATGGAATGCACACCTAAATTCACACTTCTATGAACTTGCATGCTTCTCTTAGGGGGTGTTATTCGTTTGGAATTGAGTTGGACTCAGATAATTTCTAGGATTTGAAAGTTTAGAGTTATTGGTTAGGGATGAGATTGGATTTGAAATCCAGTGTTATTGGTTTGCCGATGGGATTTGAATTTTGAACACTAGTGTTATTGGTTTAGACTGGGATTGGATATCCAAAATTAGTATTATGGTTACTAGGATTGGGACTTGGACTAGACTTTTGATTCCAACTTTAATCCAAGTATGTCCATTCAGACCAATCCAACTATCAAGAAAAGTCCTTGTGAAAACTTGTGGACTTTTCATTCGGACTTGGAGTCTCCATATTCTCTCTGTCCCTCCAATTAATCCTACCCTAGATATTATTATAATTAATAATAGTTTTATTATTATAATTAATAATAGTCACTAATACATAACATTTTAATTATTAATTTTAAAAAATATTACTATTATTATTATTATTAAGTTAGTATTTATACCAACAAATATTAACTAAATAGTAATAATTTTTAATCAATAATTGTACATAATTAAGTAATATCGAGTGATTATTTATTATTCATTATGAAATGTTTATAGTAGCTTGTGATAAATATAATTAATTAGTAAAAGTAATTAAACTTTGGTTTTGTGTTGCATATTTATTTTTTTTACCAATTGTATAATTTCTTAAATTAGTATATAATATTATTTAACTATGAAAAATATATAATATATCAATATTATCTATTGATAACTAATGACCAATACGATTATTTAAAAAATATCGTTGATGTTATTTCAATAAAAATAGTTAATCAATGTTAGATTAGCACTTAGTAAGATTAATTAATAAATAATATCGTACTATAAAAACTCCTATACAATGTCCTAGTTATAGTCTAAATTGTTCAACTAAAAATACAGGTCCTAGTTCAAGTCTTAGTAAATCCAACTAAAACTCCAGGTGCTAGCCCCAAGTCCTAGTAAATCCAACTAAAATTTTCTAAGGCCTAATCTGAGTTTTAGTAAATCCAACTAAAAAGTTCAAGAGTAGTCTAAGTCCTAGTCCAGTCCGAGTCGACTCAAGAAATACCAAATCAATAAACACCCCTTAGTGATAAAGCAACCTAAACAGCCAATTGGAAGGCCACAAAGACAAAAGGTCCTAGACTTGTCAACTAAGGAGTTAAAACTCATGCAATGAAGGAGCAATGCTCAAATCTCCCTACACCAGGAAAATAGTTTACAAAGAGGGAAACAAGATGTCGTGGGCACTGATTATATCCTAATCAAAGCACACGACCAATTTTGCAGCTCATTCTCACAAAAGATACTGTTTCTGACAGCCTTTGTAATAAATGACTGAAAGCAAAGCCCACTTTTAGAATTTTAATTCTCCTCAGCAATGAAATGCTAGATATTCTTACTTACATGTGTATTTAGTTAGAAGCCTAAATGATTAAAGGTTGATTAATGAGCTATCAACTTCCGTTATAGAGAATAAATATCTGAAGAAAATAA
>JAVJIF010014099.1:0-64300 GCA_038442645.1 Agave tequilana | reverse complement strand
AATGGCCGTGAATGGTATGCATAGTTTCTTTGTACAATTACTACTGATTAATCGTATTTCTATTCTTAATTGGGAAGTTTTGACCAACTGTCAAACTTTCTGCCCCGATTGGCCTAAAATAGGCCTTATAAAACCGAATAGGGTCAAAACAGGGAGAAATGAGATTTTCAAGAGCTGGGTGTTGTATTAAATAGTTTTTATGGATAAATCCTACTAATTAAACTTATTTCAAGTCTTATTGGGAAAAGTTTGAACCAAAGTCAACTTTCAGCCCATTGTCCTGTCTAGGCCTTATAAGAGCCGAATGGGGCCCAAATGGGTAGAAAACATGATTTTCAAGAGTTGGGAGTAGTAGCACATAGTTTCTATGAATAATTACTACTTATATACTAGTCTTTAGTCTTAATGTAGAAGTTTAACCAACATCAAACTTTCCACCCCGATTGGCCTGACTTGGCCTTATAAGGGTCGAATAGGGCCCAAACGGGGAGAAAACATGATTTTCAAGAGCCGTGAGTAGTATTACATTGTGAGGTACAATTACTGCAAATTAAACTTATTTCTAGTGTTAATTGAGAAGTTTGACCAAAATTCAAACTTTCAGGCCAGATTGGCCTGAACTTAGGTCTTATAGAGCTGAATAGGGCCTAAACGAGGAGAAAAACATGGTTTTCAAGAGCCGCCGTGAGGTACAAATACTGCTAGTTATACTTTTTTCTAGCCTTAATTGACAAGTTTAACCAAAAGTGAAATTTTCAGGCCCGATTGGCCTGAACTAGGCCTTATAAGAGCCGAATAGGGCTAAGCCTGGAGAAACATGATTTTCAAGAGTCGTGAATAGTATTACATAGTCTCTATGTACGATTACTGCTAATTAAACTTGTTTCTAGTCTTAATTTAGAAGTTTGATCAAAAGTCAAACTTTCAGTCATAATTTTTCTGAACTGGGGCTTAAAAGAGCCAAATAAGCCCAAATGAGGAGAAAACTTGATTTTCAAGAGCATGAGTAGTATTACATAGTGTTTTATGTACAATTACTACTATTACCCTATTTCTAGTCTTAATTGAGAAGTTTGACTAAAGTCAAACTTTCAGCCCTAATTGGCCCGACTAGGCCTCATGAGCCGAATAAGGCTCAAACGGAGAGAAAATGAGATTTTAAGAGCCGAGAGCAGTATTCACAGTTTTTAATTCCTAGTAATTAAACTTGTTACTAGCCTTAATCTGAAAGTTTTAATAAAGTCAAACTTTCAGCCCCATTGTCCTAACTAGGTTTTATAAGGTCCGAATAGGGCTCAAACTGGAAGAAAACATGATTTTCAAGTGCCGTGAATGGTATTACATAGCGTTTTGTAGAATTAATACTAACTAACATTGTTTCCAGTCTTAATAGAGAAGTTTGACCAAAAGTCAAACTTTCAGCCCCGATTGGCCTGACTAGGCCTCATAAGATTGAATAGAGCCCAAACATGGAGAAGACGTGGTTTCAAGAGCCGAGAGTATTGTTATAAAGTTTTTATATATAATTTCTACTAATTAAACTTGTTAATCTTATTTAGGAAGTTGTAACAAGTTAAACTTTCAAGCCCCGATTGCCTGAAGTAGGCTTATAAGAGAAGAAGGACCAAAGGGGAGAAAGAGTTTTTTTTCTCTAGAGCCAGGTAGTATAAGATTATTTTTATGCATATTACTACTAATTAATTTGTTTCTAGTCTTAATTGAAAGTTTGATAAAAGTCAAACTTTCAGACCCAGTTGGAACCAGGCCTTATAGAGCTGAATACGGCCAAAAGAAAGAGAAAATATGGTTTTCAAGAGCCATGAGTGGTATTACATAGTGTCTATATACAACAACTAATAATGACCTTATTTCTAATCTTATTAGATGTGTGACCAAAAGTCAATTTCATTTTCAGCTCTAATAGCTTGAAGGAGGCCTTATATGAACCGAAATGGGCCCTACGAGGAGGAAACGAGGTTTTCAATAGTCGGGGATAATATTACATAGTTTTTCCTGTATAACACTACTAATTAAACTTGTTGTAATCTTATTTGGGAAGTTAGAATAAGTCAAATTTTCAGCTCTGATTGGCCAGGCTTATAAGAGCGATAGGGCCGAAACATGAAGTAAACTTAGTTTTCAATAGCCGGAATAGTATACATAGTTTCTATGCACCATTACTACTAATTAAACTTGTTTCTAGTCTTAAATAAAAAGTTTAACTAAAAGTCAACTTTCAACCCCGATTAGCCTGAACTAGACCTTATAAGAGCCGAATAGGGGCCAAACGGGGAGAAAACTTAGTTTTTAAAGAGTCGTGAATGATATTACATTGTGTTTCTATACAATTACAACTAATTAATCGTGTTTTTATTCTTAATTTGGAGTTCAACCAAAGTCAAACTTTCAGCCCCAATTGGGCCGAAATAGGCCTTATAAGAGCCAAATAGGGCCCAAATGGGAGAAAACGAGTTTTCAAGAGCCGAGAGTTGTATTACATAGTTTCTATGTATAATTAGTACTAATAAAACTTATTTCTACTTTAAATTAAGAAGTTTGACCAAAAGTCAAACTTACAGCCCTGAATTAGCCTAAGTAGAACTTATAAGAGCCGAATAGGATAAAGTAGGGAGAAAATGATGTTTTCAGGAGCTTGGAGTAATATTACATAGTTTCTATGTTTAATTACTATAATTAAACTTATTTCTAACCTTATTGGAGAAGTTAGAAAAAAGTCAAACCTTCAGCCTCGATTGGCTGACTGGGCCTTTACAAGAGGAGATAGGGCTGAAACGGGGATAAAATGTGATTTTCAAGAACTGAGAGAAGTATTATATGATTTTTATATAAAATTACTACTAATTAAACTTATTTCTAGTCTTAATTAGGAAGTTTTATCAAAAGTTTAACTTTTAATCTCGATTGGCCTAAACTAGGCCTTATAAGCGTCGAATAGGGCACAAACGGAGAGAAATGTGGTTTTAAAGAGCCAGAGTGGTATTACTTTGAGTTTATGTACAATTACTACTAGTTAACCCTTTTTCTAGCCTTAATTGGGAGTGTATCCAAAAGTCATACTTTTCGTCTCGATTGGTCTGAACTAGGCCTTGTATGAGCCGAATATAGCCCAAAAGGGGAGAAAACATGATTTTCAAGAGCCATGACTGGTATTATATTGTTTTATATATAGTTACTACTAATTTAACTTATTTCTATTCTTAATTGGAAAGTTTGCACAAAAGTCAAACTTTAGGCCCGAGGCCTAAACAAGGCCTTATAAGAGAAGAATAAGGCCAAACAGAGAGAAATCTTAGTTTTCAAGAGCCATGAATGGTGTTACATAGTGTCTATGTACAATTATTACTAATTAACTTTGTTTCTAGTTTTAATTGGCAAGTTTTACCAAAGTAAAATGTTCAGCCTCGATTGGCCTAAACGGGGTATAAATGATGTTTTCAAGAGCCGGGAGTAGTATTACATAGTTTCTATGTATATTTACTAATTAAACTTGTTTCTAACATTATTTGGGAAGTTGGAGCAAAGTCAAATTATCTGCCCTAATTAGCTGAACTAGGCCTTATAGAGCTGAAAAGGGCCCAAATGGGTAGAATCATGGTTTTTAAGGTCTGTGGGTCGTATTAGATAGTTTCTATATGAAATTACTACTAATTAATCTTATTTCTTGTCTTAATTAGAAAGGTTAACCAAAACTCAAACTTTCAGTCCCGATTGGTCAGAACAAGGCATTATAATTGTCAAATAGGGCACAAACAGAGAGAAAATGTGGTTTTCAAGAGCCATGAGTGGTATTACTTAGTGTTTATGTACAATTACTAATTAACCTGTTTCTTGCCTTAATTGGAAAGTTTGACCAAAAGAAAATTTTAAGCTTCGGCTGGCCTGAACTAGGCCTTATATGAGCTGAATATGGCCCAAACGGGAAGAAAACATGGTTTTGAAGAGTCATGAGTGGTATTACATAGTTTTTATGTACAATTACTAGTGATTAACCTTGTTCTAGTTTTAATAGAGAAGTTTGACCAAAAGTCAAATTTTCAGCCTCGATTGGATTGAACTTGGCTTTATAAGAGCCGAAAGGGCCGAAACATGGAGAAAAGGTGGTTTTCAAGAGTTGGGAGTTGTATTATATAGTTTTTATGTATAATTACTCGGAATTAATTTTTTTTATAGTATTAATTGGGAAATTAAAATAAATCAAACTTTCAGCCCCGATTGATCTTAACTTGGTCTTAAAAGAGCCGAATAGGGCTCAAACGGGAGAAAATGTGATTTTCAAGAGCTGAGAGTAGTATTACATAGTTTTTATGTATAATTACAACTAATTAAACTTATTTCTAATCTCAATTTAGAAGTTTGACAAAAAAAAAATTTTCAGACCGATTAGCCTTAACGACGCCATATAAGAGCCGGAGGGCCCAAACGGAAAGAAAAATGAGGTTTTCAAGAGCCGAGAGTAGCATTACATAGTTTTTATGCATAATTACTAATAATTAAAGTTGTTTATTATCTTAATAGAGAAGTTTGACCAAAAAGTCAAACTTCTGTCTCGATTGGTCTGAACTAGGCCAAATAAGAGCCGAATAGGGCCTAAAAGTGGAGAAAATATGGTTTTCAATAGACAAAATTAGTATTACCTAATTTCTATGTACAATTACTGCTAATTAAACTTGTTTCTAGTCTTAATTTAGAAGTTTGACTAAAAGTCAAACTTTCAACTTTAATTGGCCTTAATTAGGCTTTAGAAAAGCCAAATAAGGCCAAAACGGGTAGAAAACTTAGTTTTCAAGAGCTGTGAGTGGTATTACATTGTGTCGATATACAATAAATACTAATTAAACTTATTTTTAGTCTTAATTAGGATGTTTGATCAAAAGTTAAACATTCACCGCCGATTGGCCTGAACTAGGCTTTATAAGAGCCGATAGGGCCCAAATATCGAGAAAATATGGTTTTCAAAGGCTGGAAGTAGTATTATATAGTTTCAACAGATAATTACTACGAATTAACTTGTTTCTAGTCATAATTGGGAAGTTTAACAAAAAGTCAAACTTTCAGGCCCGATTGGCCTGAACTAGGCCTTATAAGAGCCGAACGGCTCAAACGAGGAGAAAACATGATTTTCAAGAGATGAGAGTAGTATTACATAGTTTCTATATACAACAACTACTAATTAAACATGTTTCTTATCTTAATATGGAAGTTTGACCAAAGTAAAACTTTCAAACCTGATTAGCCTGAATTAAGCCTTATAAGAACTAAATAGGCCCAAACGGAGAGAAAACGAGATTTTTAAGAGTCAAGAGTAGTGTTACATAATTTTTATGCACAATTACTACTAATTAAATTTGTTTATAGTCTTAATTTAAAAGTTTGATCAAAAGTCAAACTTTCAGCCCGGATTGGCCTGAACTAGGCCTAATAAGTGCCGAATAGAGCCCACAGAGAGAAAATATAGTTTTTAATAGCTGAAAGTAGTATTACATAGTTTCTATAGATAATTACTACTAATTAAAATTGTTTCTACTCTTAATTTAGAAGTTTGATCAAAAGTTAAACTTTCAACCCTGATTGGCCTCAACTAGGCCTTAAAAGAGCCAAATAGGGCCCAAACGGGGAGAAACTGGTTTTCAAGAGCCATGAGTTGTATTACATGGTGTCCACGTACAATTACTGCTAATTAAACTTGTTTCTAGTCTTAACTGGGAAGTTTCACAAAGTTAAATCTTTCAGTCCTGATTGGCCTGAATTAGGCTTTATAAGAGCCGAATAGGGCCTAAATATAGAGAAATATGGTTTTCAAGAGCCGGGAGTTGTATTATATAATTTCAATAGATAATTACTATCAATTAAACTTGTTTCTAGTCTTAATTCAGAAGCTTGACAAAAAGTCAAACTTCAGGCCTGATATCCTGAATTAGGCCTTATAAGAGACGAATAGAGCTCAAACGAGGATAAACATGATTTTTAAGAGCTGAGAGTAGTATTACATAGTTTAAACTATATACAACAACTACTAATTAAACATGTTTCTAGTCTTAATTTGAAAGTTTTACCAAAAGTCAATTTTCAGGCCTGATTGGCCTGAACTAAGCCTTATAAGAACCAAATAAGACCTAAATCGGGAGAAAACGAGGTTTAAAAGAGCCGAGAGTAGTCGTACATAGTTTCTATGCATAATTACTATTAATTTAACTTGTTTATAATCTTAATTGGGAAGTTTAACCAAAAGTCAAACTTTCAGCCTCAATTGGCCTAAACTAGGCCAAATAAGTGCCGAATAGGACTCAAACGGGGAGAAAAATTGGTTTTTAAGAGTCGTGAATGATATTACATTGTGTTTCTATACAATTATAACTAATTAATCTTGTTTTTATTCTTAATTTAGAGTTCAACCAAAGTCAAACTTTCAGCCCCAATTGGGCCGAAATAGGCTTTATAAGAGCCAAATAGGGCCCAAATGGGGAGAAAACGAGTTTTCAAGAGCTAATATTGTATTACATAGTTAGTACTAATAAAACTTGTTTCTACTTTAAATTGAGAAGTTTGATCAAAAGTCAAACTTACAGCCCTGAGTAGTAGCCTAAGTAGAACTTATAAGAGCCGAATAGGACAAAGCAGGGAGAAAATGATGTTTTCAAGAGCTTGGAGTAATATTACATAGTTTCTATGTTTAGTTACTATAATTAAACTTATTTCTAACCTTATTGGAGAAGTTAAAAAAAAAGTCAAACTTTCAGCCTCGATTGGCTGACTGGGCCTTTACAAGAGGAGATAGGGCTGAAACGGGGATAAAATGTGATTTTCAAGAACTGATAGAAGTATTATATGATTTTTTATATAAAATTACTACTAATTAAACTTATTTTTAGTCTTAATTAGCAAGTTTTATCAAAAGTTTAACTTTTAATCTCGATTGGCCTAAACTAGGCCTTATAAGCGTCGAATAGGGCACAAACGGAGAGAAAATGTGGTTTTAAAGAGCCAGGAGTGGTATTACTTTGAGTTTATGTACAATTACTACTAGTTAACCCTTTTCTAGCCTTAATTGGGAAGTGTTTCCAAAATTCATACTTTCCGTCTCGATTGGTCTGAACTAGGCCTTGTATGAGCCGAATATGGCCCAACTGGGAGAAAACATGATTTTCAAGAGCCATGACTGGTATTACATTGTTTTATGTATAGTTACTACTAATTTAACTTATTTCTATTCTTAAATTGGAAAGTTTGCACAAAAGTCAAACTTTAGGCCCGAGGCCTAAACAAGGCCTTATAAGAGAAGAATAAGGCCCAAACAGAGAGAAAACTTAGTTTTCAAGAGCCATGAATGGTGTTACATAGTGTCTATGTACAATTATTACTAATTAACTTTGTTTCTAGTTTTAATTGGGATGTTTTACTAAAAGTCAAATGTTCAGCCTCGATTGGCCTAAACGGGATATAATGATGTTTTCAAGATTCGGGAGTAGTATTACATAGTTTCTATGTATAATTTACTAATTAAACTTGTTTCTAACATTATTTGGGAAGTTGGAGCAAAAGTCAAATTATCTGCCCTAATTAGCTGAACTAGGCCTTATAAGAGCTGAAAAGGGCCCAAATGGGTAGAATCATGGTTTTTAAGGTCTGTGGGTCGTATTAGATAGTTTCTATATGAAATTACTACTAATTAATCTTATTTCTTGTCTTAATTAGAAAGATTAACAAAACTCAAACTTTCAGTCCCGATTGGTCAGAACAAGGCCTTATAATTGTCAAATAGAGCAAAAACAGAGAGAAAATGTGGTTTTCAAGAGCCATGAGTGGTATTACTTAGTGTTTATGTACAATTACTAAATTAACCTGTTTCTTGCCTTAATTGGAAAGTTTGACCAAAAGACAAATTTTAAGCTTCGGTTGGCCTGAACTAGGCCTTATATGAGATGAATATGGCCCAAACGGGAAGAAAACATGGTTTTGAAGAGTCATGAGTGGTATTACATAGTTTTTATGTACAATTACTAGTGATTAATCTTGTTCTAGTCTTAATAGGGAAGTTTGACCAAAAGTCAAATTTTCAGCCTCGATTGGAATGAACTTGGCTTTATAAGAGCCGAAAAGGGCCGAAACATGGAGAAAAGGTGGTTTTCAAGAGTCGGGAGTAGTATTATATAGTTTTTATGTATAATTACTCGGAATTAAATTTATTTCAAGTATTAATTGGGAAATTAAAATAAAGTCAAACTTTCAATCCCGATTGGTCTTAACTAACTTGGTCTTAAAAGAGCCGAATAGGGCTCAAACGGGGAGAAAATGTGATTTTCAAGAGCTGAGAGTAGTATTACATAGTTTTTCTGTATAATTACAACTAATTAAACTTATTTCTAATCTCAATTTAGAAGTTTGACAAAAAATAAAATTTTCAGACCGATTAGCCTTAACGACGCCATATAAGAGCCGGATAGGCCCAAACGGAAAGAAAAATGAGGTTTTCAAGAGCCGAGAGTAGCAATACATAGTTTTTATGCATAATTACTACTAATTAAAGTTGTTTATTATCTTAATAGAGAAGTTTGACCAAAAAGTCAAACTTCTGTCTCGATTGGCCTGAACTAGGCCAAATAAAAGCCGAATAGGGCCTAAAGGGGAGAAAATATGGTTTCAATAGACGAAATTTGTATTACTTAATTTCTATGTACAATTATTGCTAATTAAACTTGTTTCTAATCTTAATTTAGAAGTTTGACCAAAAGTCAAACTTTCAACTTTGATTGGCCTTAATTAGGCTTTAAAAAAGCCAAATAAGGCCAAAACGGGTAGAAAACTTAGTTTTCAAGAGCTGTGAGTGGTATTACATTGTGTCGATGTACAATAACTGCTAATTAAACTTGTTTTTAGTCTAAATTAGGAAGTTTGATCAAAAGTTAAACATTCACCCCCGATTGGCCTTAACTAGGCTTTATAAGAGCCGATAGGGCCCAAACATGGAGAAAATGTGGTTTTCAAAAGCTGGAAGTAGTATTATATAGTTTCACAGATAATTACTACGAATTAAACTTGTTTCTAGTCATAATTGGGAAGTTTAACGAAAAGTCAAACTTTCAGGCCCGATTGGCCTAAACTAGGCCTTATAAGAGCCGAACATGGCTCAAACGAGGAGAAAACATGATTTTCAAGCGCTGAGAGTAGTATTACATAGTTTCTATATACAACAACTACTAATTAAACATGTTTCTAGTCTTAATATGGAAGTTTGACCAAAAGTAAAACTTTCAAACCTGATTAGCCTGAATTAAGCCTTATAAGAACTGAATAGGGCCCAAACGGAGAGAAAACGAGATTTTTAAGAGTCAAGAGTAGTGTTACATAATTTTTATGCACAATTACTACTAATTAAATTTGTTTATAGTCTTAATTTAAAAGTTTGACCAAAAGTCAAACTTTCAGCCCGGATTGGCCTGTACTAGGCCTAATAAGTGCCGAATAGGGCCCATCAGAGGGAAAATATAGTTTTTAATAGCTGGAAGTACTATTACATAGTTTCTATAGATAATTACTACTAATTAAAATTGTTTCTACTCTTAATTTAGAAGTTTGATCAAAAGTTAAACTTTCAACCTGATTGGCCTGAATTAGGCCTTCAAAGAGCCAAATAGGGCCCAAATGGGGGAGAAAACTGGTTTTCAAGAGCCCAGAGTGGTATTACATGGTGTCCACGTACAATTACTGGTAATTAAACTTGTTTCTAGTCTTAACTGGGAAGTTTCACAAAAGTTTAGACTTTCAGTCCTGATTGGCCTGAACTGGGCTTTATAAGAGTCGAATAGGGCCTAAACATAGAGAAAATGTGATTTTCAGGGCCGGGAATTGTATTATATAGTTTCAATGGATAATTACTATCACTTAAACTTGTTTCTGATCTTAATTCAGAAAGTTTGAAAAAAAGTCAAACTTCAGGCCTGATAGTCCTGAACTAGGCCTTATAAGAGACGATTAGAGCTCAAACGAGGATAAAGCATGATTTTCAAGAGCTGAGAGTAGTATTTCATAGTTTAAACTATATACAACAACTACTAATTAAACATGTTTCTAGTCTTAATTTGGAAGTTTTACCAAAAGTCAAATTTTCAGGCCTGATTGGCCTCAACTAAGCCTTATAAGAACTAAATAAGACCTAAATCGGGAGAAAACGAGGTTTTCAAGAGCCGAGAGTAGTTTTACATAGTTTTTATGCACAATTACTTTTAATTTAACTTGTTTATAATCTTAATTGGAAGTTTAACCAAAAGTCAAACTTTCAGCCTCAATTGGCCTGAACTAGGTCAAATAAGTGCCGAATAGGACTCAAACGGGGAGAAAACGTGATTTTTAATAACTGGAAGTAGTAGTACATAGTTTCTATGTATAATTACTACTAATTAAAATTGTTTCTACTATTAATTTAGTAGCTTAACCAAATTTCAAACTTTCAGCCCAATTAGCCTGAATTACGATGAGAAAACTTGGTTTTCAAGACCCATGAGTGGTATTACATGGTGTCTATATACTATTATTACTAACTAAACTTGTTTCGAGTCTTAATTGAAAAGTTCGACAAAAATTCAAACTTTCAGCCCCGATTGGCCTGAACTAAACTTTATAAGTGCCTAATAAGGCTCAAACATAAAGAAAAAGTGGTTGTCAAGAACCGGGAGTAGAATTATATAGTTTCCATATCTAATTACTATGAATTAAACTTGTTTCTAGTCTTAATTGGTAAAGTTTGACAAAATATCAAAACTTTCAGCACCGATTGGCCTGAACTAGGCCTTATAAGAGCCGAATAGGGCTCGAACGGGAGAAAACATGATTTTCAAGAGCTGGGACAAATATTACATAGTTTCTATATACAACAACTACAAATTAAACTTGTTTCTAGTCTTAATTTAGAAGTTTGACCAAAAGTCAAACTTTCAGACTCGATTGGCCTGAACTAAGCCTTATATATAAGTGCCGCATAAGGCCTACACGAGAAGAAAAATGAGGTTTTCAAGAGCCGAGAGTAGTATTATATAGTTTTTATGCAGAATTGTAATAGAATTACTACTAATTAAACTTGTCTACAGTCTTATTTGGGAAGTTTGACAAAAGGGAACCTTTCGGCCCTGATTGTCCTGTCTAGGCCTTAAAAGAGTCGAATAGGGCCCAAACAAGGAGAAAACATGGTTTTCAAGAGCTGAAAGTAGGAATACATAATATGCATAATTACGACTTATTAAACTAGTTTTTAGTCTTAATCTGGAAGTTTAACCAAATATTAAACTTTCAGCCTGATTGGCCTGAACTTGGCCTTATAAGAGCCGAATAGGGCCCAAATAGGGAGAAAATATGATTTTCAAGAGCCAAGAGTAGTATTACATTGTGAGATACAATTACTACTAATTAAACTTGTTTCAAGTCTTAATTGAGAAGTTTGACCAAAAGTCAAACTTCAAACCCGATTGGCCTGAATTAGGCCTTATAATAGCCGAATTAGGCCTAAACGTGGAGAAAACATACTTTTCAAGTGACGTGAGTGGTATTACATAGTCTCTTTGTTTAATTACAACTAGTTGTTTGTAGTCTTAATTTGAAAGTTTGCCCAAAAGTCAAACTTTCAGCCCTCATTGGACTGAACTTGACTTAAAAGAGCCAAATAGGGCCCAAATGGCGAAAAAACTTGGTTTTCAAGAGCCATGACTGATTGGCCCGAACTTGGCCTTATAAGAGCCAAATAGGGCCCAAACGAGAAGAAAACATGATTTTCAAGAGACATAAGTAGTATTACATTGTGAGATACAATTACTACTAATTAAACTTGTTTCAAGTCTTAATTGAGAAGTTTGAGAAAAAGTCAAACTTTCAAACCCGATTGGCCTGAACTAGGCCTTATAATAGCCGAATTAGGCCTAAATGTGGAGAAAACATGGTTTTCAAGAGTCGTGAGTGGTATTACAGTCTCTTTATACAATTACTACTACTTAAACTTGTTTCTAATCTTATTTGGGAAGTTGTAAAAAAAGTTAAACTTTCAGCCCCGATTACCTGAAGTAGGCCTTATAAGAGCCGAATAAGGCCCAAAGCGGAGAAAGAGTTATTTTTCTAGAGCCAGGAGTAGTATTAGATTGTTTTTATGCATATTACTACTAATTAAATTTGTTTCTAGTCTTAATTGGAAGTTTGATAAAAAGTCAAACTTTCAAACCCAGTTGGAACCAGGCCTTATAAGAGCCGAATGGGCCAAAAGAAAGAGAAAACATGGTTTTCAAGAGTCATGAGTGGTATTACATAGTGTCTATATACAACAACTAATAATGAACCTATATCTAATCTTAATTAGGATGTGTGACGAAAAGTCAAATTTTCAGCTCTAATTAGCCCGAAAGGAGGCCTTATATGAGCCGAATAAGGCCCAAACGGGGAGGAAACGAGGTTTTCAAGAGTCGGGGATAAAATTACATAGTTTTTCTGTATAACACTTCTAATTAAACTTGTTTGTAATCTTATTTGGGAAGTTAGAATAAAAGTCAAATTTTCAGCCCTGATTGGCCAGGCTTATAAGAGCCGATAGGGCCGGAACATGAAGAAAACGTAGTTTTCAATAGCCGGGAATAGTATGACATAGTTTCTATGCACAATTACTACTAATTAAACTTGTTTCTATTCTTAATTTAAAAAGTTTAACTAAAAGTCAAACTTTCAACCCCGATTAGCCTGAACTAGACCTTATAAGAGCCGAATATGGGCCAAACGGAGAGAAAAATTGGTTTTTAAGAGTCGTGAATGATATTACATTGTGTTTCTATACAATTACAACTAATTTAGAGTTCAACCAAAGTCAAACTTTCAGCCCCAATTGGGCCGAAATAGGCTTTATAAGAGCCAAATAGGGCCCAAATGGGGAGAAAACGAGTTTTCAAGAGCTAATATTTGTATTACATAGTTAGTACTAATAAAACTTGTTTCTACTTTAAATTGAGAAGTTTGACCAAAAGTCAAACTTACAGCCTTGATTAGCCTAAGTAGAACTTATAAAAGCCGAATAGGACAAAGCAGGGAGAAAATGATGTTTTCAAGAGCTTGGAGTAATATTACATAGTTTCTATGTTTAATTACTATAATTAAACTTATTTCTAACCTTATTGGAGAAGTTAGAGAAAAGGTCAAAATTTCAGCCTCGATTGGCTGACTGGGCCTTTACAAGAGGAGATAGGGCTGAAACGGGGATAAAATGTGATTTTCAAGAACTGAGAGTAGTATTATATGATTTTTATATAAAATTACTACTAATTAAACTTATTTCTAGTCTTAATTAGGAAGTTTTATCAAAAGTTTAACTTTTAATCTCGATTGGCCTAAACTAGGCCTCATAAGCGTCGAATAGGGCACAAACGGAGAGAAAATATGGTTTTAAAGAGCCAGGAGTGGTATTACTTTGAGTTTATGTACAATTACTATTAGTTAACCCTTTTTCTAGCCTTAATTGGGAAGTGTATCCAAAAATCATACTTTCCGTCTCGATTGGCCTGAACTAGGCCTTGTATGAGCCGAATATGGCCCAAACGGGGAGAAAACATGATTTTCAAGAGCCATGACTGGTATTACATTGTTTTATGTATAGTTACTACTAATTAAACTTATTTCTATTCTTAATTGGAAAGTTTGCACAAAAGTCAAACTTTAGGCCCGAGGCCTAAACAAGGCCTTGTAAGAGAAGAATAAGGCCCAAACAGAGAGAAAACTTAGTTTTCAAGAGCCATGAATAGTGTTACATAGTGTCTATGTATAATTATTACTAATTAACTTTGTTTCTAGTTTTAATTGGGAAGTTTTACCAAAAGTCAAATGTTCAGCCTCGATTGGCCTAAACGGGGTATAAATGATGTTTTCAAGAGCCGGAGTAGTATTACATAGTTTCTATGTATAATTTACTAATTAAACTTGTTTCTAACATTATTTGAGAAGTTGGAGCAAAAGTCAATTATCTGCCCTAATTAGCTGAACTAGGCCTTATAAGAGCTGAAAAGGCCCAAATCGGTAGAATCATGGTTTTTAAGGTCTGTGGGTCGTATTAGATAGTTTCTATATGAAATTACTACTAATTAATTTTATTTCTTGTCTTAATTAGAAAGGTTAACCAAAACTCAAACTTTCAGTCCCGATTGGTTAGAACAAGGCCTTATAACTATCAAATAGGGCACAAACAGAGAGAAAATGTGGTTTTCAAGAGCCATGAGTGGTATTACTTAGTGTTTATGTACAATTACTAAATTAACCTGTTTCTTGCCTTAATTGGAAAGTTTGACCAAAAGACAAATTTTAAGCTTCGGTTGGCCTGAACTAGGCCTTATATGAGCTGAATATGGCCCAAACGGGAAGAAAACATGGTTTTGAAGAGTCATGAGTAGTATTACATAGTTTTTATGTACAATTACTAGTAGTTAACCTAGTTCTAGTCTTAATAGGGAAGTTTGACCAAAAGTCAATTTTCAGCCTCGATTGGATTAAACTTGGCTTTATAAGAGCCGAAAAGGGCCGAAACATGGAGAAAAGGTGGTTTTCAAGAGTCGGCAGTAGTATTATATAGTTTTATGTATAATTACTTGGAATTAAATTTGTTTCTAGTATTAATTGGGAAATTAAAATAAAGTCAAACTTTAAGCCCCGATTGGTCTTAACTTGGTCTTAAAAGAACCGAATAGGGCTCAAACGGCAAGAAATTTGATTTTCAAGAGCTGAGAGTAGTATTACATAGTTTTTATGTATAATTACAACTAATTAAACTTATTTCTAATCTTAATTTAGAAGTTCGACAAAAATAAAATTTTCATACCGATTAGCCTTAACGACGCCATATAAGAGCCGGATGGGCCCAAACGGAAAGAAAAATGAGGTTTTCAAGAGCCGAGAGTAGCATTACATAGTTTTTATGCATAATTACTACTAATTAAAGTTGTTTATTATCTTAATAGAGAGGTTTGACCAAAAGTCAAACTTCTGCCTCGTTTGGCCTGAACTAGGCCAAATAAGAGCCGAATAAGGCCTAATTTCTATGTATAATTACTGCTAATTAAACTTGTTTCTAGTCTTAATTTAGAAGTTTGATCAAAAGTCAAACTTTCAACTTTGATTGGCCTTAATTAGGCTTTAAAAAAGCCAAATAAGGCCAAAACGGGTAGAAAACTTAGTTTTCAAGAGCTGTGAGTGGTATTACATTGTGTCGATGTACAATAACTATTAATTAAACTTCTTTTTAGTCTTAATTAGGAAGTTTGATCAAAAGTTAAACATTCACCCTCGATTGGCCTGAACTAGGCTTTATAAGAGCCCATAGGGCCCAAACATGGAGAAAATGTGGTTTTCAAAAGCCGGGAGTAGTATTATATAGTTTCAATAGATAATTACTACGAATTAAACTTGTATCTAGTCATAATTGGGAAGTTTAATAAAAAGTCAAACTTTCAGGCCTGATTGGCCTGAACTACGCCTTATAAGAGCCGAACAGGACTGAAACGAGGAGAAAACATGATTTTCAGAGCTGAGAGTAGTATTACATAGTTTCTATATACAACAACTACTAATTAAACATGTTTCTACTCTTAATATTGAAGTTTGACCAAAAGTAAAACTTTCAAACCAGATTAGCCTGAACTAAGCCTTATAAGAGCTGAATAGGACCCAAACGGAGAGAAAACGAGGTTTTTAAGAGTCATGAGTAGTTTTACATAGTTTTTATGCACAATTACTATAAATTAAACTTGTTTATAGTCTTAATTTAAAAGCTTGACCAAAAGTCAAACTTTCAACCCCGATTGGCCTGAACTAGGCCTAATTAGTGCCGAATAGGGCCCAACAGAGAGAAAATATAGTTTTTAAAAGCTGGAAGTAGTATTACAGAGTTTTTATAGATAATTACTACTAATTAAAATTGTTTCTACTCTTATTTAGAAGTTTGATCAAAAGTTAAACTTTCAGCCTTGATTGGCCTGAACTAGGTCTTAAAAGAGCCAAATAGAGCCGAAACGGGGAGAAAATAGGTTTTCAAGAGCCATGAGTGTATTACATGGTGTCCACGAATAATTACTACTAATTAAACTTGTTTCTAGGCTTAACCGGGAAGTTTCACAAAAAGTCAAATTTTCAGTCTTGATTGGCCAGAATTAGGCTTTATAAGAGCCGGATAGGGGCCAAACAGAGAGAAAAGGTAGTTTTCCAGAGTCGGGGTTAGTATTATATAGTTTCAATGAATAATTACTATCAATTAAACTTGTTTCTAGTCTTAAATGAGAAGTTTGACAAAACTTCAGGGCCGATAGTCCTGAACTAGGCCTTATAAGAGCCGAATAGAGCTCAAACGAGGATAAAACATGATTTTCATGAGCTGAGATTAGTATTACATAGTTTAAACTATGTACAACAACTACTAATTAAACATGTTTCTAATTTTAATTTGCAAGTTTTACCAAAAGTCAAACTTTCAGGCCTGATTGGCCTGAACTAAGCCTTATAAGAACCATATAAGACCTAAATGGGGAGAAAACGAGGTTTTCAAGAGCCGAGAGTAGTCTTACATAGTTTTTATGCACAATTACTATTAATTTAACTTGTTTATAATCTTAATTGGAAAGTTTAACCAAAAGTCAAACTTTCAGCCTCAATTGGCCTGAACTAGGCCTAATAAGTGCCGAATAGGACTCAAACGGGGAGAAAACGTGATTTTTAATAACTAGAAGTAGTAGTACATAGTTTCTATGTATAATTACTACTAATTAAAATTGTTTCTACTCTTAATTTAGAAGTTTAACCAAATTTCAAACTTTCAGCCCTAATTAGCCTGAATTACGCCTTTAAAAGAGCTAAATAGGGCCCAAACGATGAGAAAACTTGGTTTTCAAGACCCATGAGTGGTATTACATGGTGTCTATATACTATTATTACTAACTAAGTTTGTTTCTAGTCTTAATTGGGAAGTTTGACAAAAAGTCAAACATCAGCCCCGATTGGCCTGAACTAAGCTTTATAAGTGCCTAATAAGGCTCAAACATAGAGAAAAAGTGGTTGTCAAGAATCGGGAGTAGAATTAGATAGTTTCCATATCTAATTACTATGAATTAAACTTGTTTCTAGTCTTAATTGGGAAGTTTGACAAAATATCAAAACTTTCAGCACCGATTGGCCTGAACTAGGCCTTATAAGAGCCGAATAGGGCTCGAACGGGAGAAAATATGATTTTCAAGAGCTGGGATAAGTATTACATAGTTTCTATATACAACAACTACAAATTAAACTTGTTTCTAGTCTTAATTTAGAAGTTTGACCAAAAGTCAAACTTTCCGACCAGATTGGTCTGAACTAAGCCTTATAAGAGCCGCATAAGGCCTGCACGAGAAGAAAAACGAGGTTTTCAAGAGCGGAGAGTAGTATTACATAGTTTTTATGCAGAATTAATAGCAGAATTACTACTAATTAAACTTGTCTACAATCTTAATTGGGAATTTTGACCAAATTCAAACTTTCAGCCCCGATTGGCCTGAATTAGGCCTTATAAGAGCTGAATAGGGTTTAAACAGGGAGAAAACGTGATTTTCAAGAGCTGAGAGTAGTATTACATAGTTTTTATGTATAATTACTACTAATTAAACTTGTTTCTTGTCTTAATTTGGAAGTTTGACCAAAAATCTAACTTTCCGGCCTGATTGGCTGAGAACGAGACCTTCTAAAAGCCAAATAAGGCCCAAACAGGAAAAAATAGGGTTTTCAAGAGCCGGGTATTGTATTAGATAGTTTTTATATACAACTACTGCTAATTAAACTTTTTCTAGTCTGATTTGGGTAGTTTCACCAAAAGTCAAGCTTTCAGCCCCGATTTGCCTGAACTAGTAATTATACAAGTCGAATAGGGCACAAATCTGGAGAAAACAAGGTTTTCAATAATCATGAATGGTATACATAGTTTCTATGCACAATTAATATTGATTAACCATGTTTCTAGTCTTAATTTGAAAGTTAAACTAAATGTTAAACTTTCAGCTTTGATTGGCCTGAATTAGGCCTTATAAGAGTTGAATAGGGCCAAAACGGGGAGGAAACGATAAGAGTCGGGAGTAGTATTATGGGGATTTTATAAGGAATTCCTACTGAGTAAACCTATTTCAAGTCTAAATTGGGAAGTATGGTCAAAAATCAAACTTTCAGCCCCGATTATCCCGATCTAGGCCTTATAAGAGCTGATAGGGCCCAAACAGCGAGAAAATATGATTTTCAAGAACCGAGAGTAGTATTACATAGTTTCTATGTATAATTATTACTTATTAAACTAGATATTAGTCTTAATCTAAAAGTTCGACCAAACGTCAAACTTTCAGCCCCGATTGGCCTGAACTTGTCCTTATAAGAGCCGAATATAGGGCCCAAACGGGGAGAAAATATGATTAACAAGAGCCGTGAGTGTTATTACATTGTGTTTATATACAATTACTAGTAATTAAACTTGTTTCTAATCTTAGTTGGGAAGGTTGACCAAAAATCAAACCTTTAGGCTCAATTGGCCTGAATTAGGCCTTATTAAGAGCGAATATGGCCCAAACGGGGAGAAAACATAGTTTTCAATAGCCGTGAGCGGTATTACATAGTTTATATCTATAATTACTACTGGTTAACATTGTTTCTAGTTTTAATTGAGAAGTTTGACTAAAAATCAAACTTTCAGTTCCGATTGGCTTGAACTAGGCCTTATAAGAGCTGAGTTGGGCCCAGATGCGGAGAAAACATGCTTTTTAAGTGTCAGAAGTAGTATTATATAGTTTCTACATATAATTACTACTTATTAAACTTGTTTTTTGTCTAAAAAGGGCCCTAAGAGGGAGAAAACATGATTTTCAAGAGTGAGAGGTATAACATAGTGTCTATGTATAATTACTACTAATTAAATTTGTTTCTAATTTTAATTGAGAAGTTTAACCAAAAGTCAAACTTTCTGCGTCGGTTCGCCTAAACTAGGCCTTATAAGAGCCGAATTTGGCCAAAACAAGGATAAAACTTAGTTTTCAAGAGCCGTGAGTGGTATTACATGGTGTCTATTTACAATTATTGCTAATTAACTTGTTTCTAGTCTTAATTGTGAAGTTTGACCAAAAATCAAACTTTCAGCCCTAATTGGCCGCAGGCTTTATAAGAGCCGAATAGGGCCCAAACGGGTAAAAATATGATTTTAAAGTGCCAAAAGTAGTATTACGTAGTTTCTATTTATAATTACTATTAATTAAACTTTTTTAGTCTTAAATAGAAAGTTTGACTAAAAATCAAACTTTCTGCCCTGATTGGTCTGAAGTAGGCCTTATAAGAGTCGAATAGGGCCCAAATAGGGAGAAAATTAAGGTTTTCAATAGCCGTAAACGGTATATATAGTTTCAATGTAAAATTACTATTGATTAACCTTGTTTCTAATCATAATTTGGAAGTTTGACCAAATGTCAAACTTTCATCCCCGATTAGCCTGAACTAGGCCTTATAAGAGCAGAATAGGGCCAAAACGGGGAGAAAATGAGGTTTTCAAGAGCTGGGAGCAATATTACATAGTTTTTATGCATAATTCTTACTAATTAAACTTGTTTCAACTCTTAATTGGGAAGTTTGATAAAAATTCAAACTTCAGCCCCGATGTCCTGATCGAGGCCTTATAAGAGCCGAATGGGCCCAAACATGGTGAAAACATGGTTTTTAAGAGCCGAGAGTAGTATTACATAGTTTTTATGTATAATTACTACTTATTAAACTAGTTTTAGACTTAATCCAGAAGTTTGACCAAATATCAAACTTTCAGCCTCGATTAGCCTGAACTTGGTCTTATAAGAGCCAAATAAGGCCCAGACGGGGTAAAAATATGATTTTCAAGGGCCATGAGTGGTATTACATAGTAATTATGCATAATTATTACTAATTAAAATTATTTCTAGTCTTAATTGAAAAGTTTGACCAAAAGTCAAACTTTCAGACCGATTGGCTTGAACCAGGCCTTATAAGAGCAGCATATGGCCCAAACGATAAGAAAATATGGTTTCAAGGCCGTGAGTGGTATTACATAGTTTCTTTGTACTACTACTATTGTTAACCTTGTTTCTAGTTTTAACTGAGAAGTTTGACCAAAAGTCCAACTTTTTATCCTTTTTTTCCCTTGAACTAGGCCTTATAAGGAGCGGAAAAGGACCAAAACGGGGAGAAAAAATGATTTTCAAGAGCCGTGAGTGGTATTATATAGTTTCTACGTACAATTACTACTGATTAACCTTGTTTCTTATCTTAATTAAAAAGTTTGACCAAAAGTCAAACTTTCAGCCCCGATTGGTTTAAACTAGGCCTAATAAGAGCCGAACAGGGCCCAAACGAAGACAAAACATGGTTTTCAAAAGTCGGGATTAGTACTACATAGTCTTTATGTACAATTACTATAAATTAAACTTATTTCTAGTCTTAATTTAGAAGTTTGAGCAAAAGTCAAATTTTAAGTCATGATTGGTCTGAACAAACCTTAAAAAAGCCAAATTGGGCCCAAACGGGGAGGAAACATGGTTTTCAAGAGCCGTGAGTGGTATTACATATTGTCTATGTATAACTACAATAATTAATCTTATTTCTAGTCTTAATTGAGAAGTTAGACAAACTTTTAGTCTCGATTAGCCTAACATGGCCTTATAAGAACCGAATAGGGCCCAAACGGAGAGAAAATAAGGTTTTCAAGAGCAGGAAGTAATATTACATAGTTTCAATATATAACTAGCACTAATTAAACTTGTTTTACTCTTAAGTGGCAAGTTTGACCAAAAGTCAAACTTTCAGGCCCGGTTGGCCTGAACTAGACCTTATAGGGGCCGAGTAGGGCCCAAACGGAGAGAAATCGTAGTTTTCAAGATCCATGAGTGGCATTACATAGTTCCTCTATACAATTACTAATAATTAACCTTGTTTGTAGTATTGATTGGGAGTTATAACCAAAAGTCAAACTTTCAGCCCTAATTACCTTAAACTAAGCCTTATAAGAGCTGAATAAGTTTCAAACTGGGAGAAAAATGAGGTTTTCAAGAGTCGTGAGTAGTATTACATAGTTTTTATACATAATTACTATTAATTAAACTTGTTTCTAGTCTTAATTCAGAAGTTTGACCAAAAGTCAAACTTTCAGACCCTATTGGTTTGAACTGGGCCTAATGAGAGCTGAGTAGGGCCCAAACGGGGAGAAAACTTAGTTTTCAAGAGTCGTGAGTGGATTACCTGGCGTCTATTATAATTACTACTAATTAAACTTGTTTCTAGTCTCAATTAGGAAGTTTGATGAAAAGTCAAAATTTCAGTCCCGATTGGCCTGAACTAACTAGGCTTTATAAGAGCCGAATTGGGCCTAAACATGGAAAAAAGAAAGTTTTCAAAAGCCGGGAGTAGTATTATATAGTTTCAATAGATAATTACTACGAATTAAACTTGTTTCTAGTCATAATTGGGAAGTTTAGCAAAATGTCAAACTTTCAGGCCCGATTGGCCTGAACTAGGCCTTATAAGAGCCGAACATGGCTGAAACGGAGAGAAAATGTGATTTTCAAGAGCTGAAAGTAGTATTACATAGTTTTTATATATAATTACTACTAATTAAACTTATTTCTAACCTCAATTTAGAAGTTTGACCAAAAATAAAATTTTCAGATCGATTAGCCTTAACGACGACTTATAAGAGCCGGATGGGCCCAAACGGAAAAAAATGAGGTTTTCAAGAGCCGAGAGTAGCATTTCATTGTTTTTATGCATAATTACTACTAATTAAAGTTGTTTATTATCTTAATAGGGAAGTTTGACTGAAAAGTCAAACTTCTGCCTCGATTGGCCTGAACTAGGCCAAATAAGAGCCGAATAGGGCCTAAAAGGGGAGAAAATATGGTTATCAATAGACGAAATTAGTATTACCTAATTTCTATGTACAATTACGGCTAATTAAACTTGTTTGTTGTCTTAATTTAGAAGTTTGACCAAAAGTCAAACTTTCAACTTTGATTGGCCTTAATTAGGCTTTAATAAAAAAGCCAAATAAGGCCAAAACGGGTAGAAAACTTAGTTTTCAAGAGCTGTGAGTGGTATTACATTGTGTCGATGTGCAATGACTACCAATTAAACTTATTTTTAGTCTTAATTAGGAAGTTTGATCAAAAGTTAAATATTCACCCCCGATTGGCCTGAACTAGGCTTTATAAGAGCCGATAGGGCCCAAATATGGAGAAAACGTGGTTTTCAAAAGCCGGGAGTAGTATTATATAGTTTCAATAGATAATTACTACGAATTAAACTTGTTTCTAGTCATAATTGAGAAGTTTAACAAAAAGTCAAACTTTCAGGCCCGATTGGCCTGAACTAGGCCTTATAAGAGCCGAACATGGCTCAAACGAGGAGAAAACATGATTTTCAAGAGCTGAGAGTAGTATTACATAGTTTCTATATACAACAACTACTAATTAAACATGTTTCTAGTCTTAATATGGAAGTTTGACCAAAAGTAAAACTTTCAAACCTGATTAGCCTGAATTAAGCCTTATAAGAGCTAAATAGGGCCCAAACGGAGAGAAAACGAGGTTTTTAAGAGTCAAGAGTAAGAGTAGTGTTACATAGTTTTTATGCATAATTACTGCTAATTAAACTTGTTTATAGTCTTAATTTAAAAGTTTGACCAAAAGTCAAACTTTCAGCTCGGATTGGCCTGAACTAGGCCTAATAAGTACCGAATAGGGCCCAACGGAGAGAAAATATAGTTTTTAATAGCTAGAAGTAGTATTACATAGTTTCTATAGATAATTACTACTAATTAAAATTGTTTCTACTATTAATTTAGAAGTTTGATCAAAAGTTAAACTTTCAACCTGATTGGCCTGAATTAGGCCTTCAAAGAGCCAAATAGGGCCTAAATGGGGAGAAAACTGGTTTTCAAGAGCCCAGAGTGGTATTACATGGTGTCCACGTACAATTACTGCTAATTAAACTTGTTTCTAGTCTTAACTGGGAAGTTTCACAAAAGTTTAAACTTTCAGTCCTGATTGGCCTGAACTGGGCTTTATAAGAGTCGAATAGGGCCTAAACATAGAGAAAATGTGATTTTCAAGGGCCGGGAGTTGTATTATATAGTTTCAATGGATAATTACTATCAATTAAACTTGTTTCTAATCTTAATTCAGAAGTTTGAAAAAAAGTCAAACTTCAGGCCTGATAGTCCTGAACTAGGCCTTATAAGAGACGATTAGAGCTCAAACGAGGATAAAGCATGATTTTCAAGAGCTGAGAGTAGTATTACATAGTTTAAACTATATACAACTACTACTAATTAAACATGTTTCTAGTCTTAATTTAGAAGTTTTACCAAAAGTCAAATTTTCAGGCCTGATTGGCTTGAACTAAGCCTTATTAGCACTAAATAAGACCTAAATCGGGAGAAAACGAGGTTTTCAAGAGCCGAGAGTAGTCTTACATAGTTTTTATGCACAATTACTATTAATTTAACTTGTTTATAATCTTAATTGGGAAGTTTAACTAAAAGTCAAACTTTCAGCCTCAATTGGCCTGAGCTAGGCCTAATAAGTGCCGAATAGGACTCAAATGGGGAGAAAACGTGATTTTTAATAACTGGAAGTAGTAGTACATAGTTTCTATGTATAATTACTACTAATTAAAATTGTTTCTACTCTTAATTTAGAAGTTTAACCAAATTTCAAACTTTCAGCCCCAATTAGTCTGAATTACGCCTTTAAAGAACCAAATAGGGCCCATACGATGAGAAAACTTAGTTTTCAAGAGCCATGAGTGGTATTACATGGTGTCTATATATTATTATTACTAACTAAACTTGTTTCTAGTCTTAATTGAAAAGTTTGACAAAAAAGTCAAACTTTCAGCCCCGATTGGCCTTCACTAACTTTATAAGTGCCTAATAAGGCTCAAACACAGAGAAAAAGTGGTTGTCAAGAACTGGGAGTAGAATTATATATTTTCCATATCTAATTACTATGAATTAAACTTGTTTCTTGTCTTAATTGTGAAGTTTGACAAAATATCAAAACTTTCAGCACCTATTGGCCTGAACTAGGCTTTATAAGAGCCGAATAGGGCTCGAACGGGAGAAAACATGATTTTCAAGAGCTGGGACAAGTATTACATAGTTTTTATATACAACAACTACAAATTAAACTTGTTTCTAGTCTTAATGTAGAAGTTTGACTAAAAGTCAAACTTTCAGACCCGAATGGCCTGAACTAAGCCTTATAAGAGCCGCATAAGGCCTCACGAGAAGAAAAACGAGGTTTTCAAGAGCCGAGAGTAGTATTACATAGTTTTATGGAGAATTAGTAACAGAATAACTACTAATTAAACTTGCCTACAGTCTTATTTGGTAAGTTTGAAAAAAGTGAACCTTTCGGCCTTGATTGTCCTGTCTAGGCCTTAAAATAGTCGAATAGGGCCCAAACAAGGAGAAAACATGGTTTTTAAGAGCTGAAAGTAGTAATACACAATATGTATAATTACGACTTTTTAAACTAGTTTTTAGTCTTAATCTGGAAGTTTAACCAAACATTAAACTTTCAGCCTGATTGGCCTGAACTTGGCCTTATAAGAGCCGAATAGGGCCCAAATAGGAGAGAAAACATGATTTTCAAGAGCCATAAGTAGTATTACATTGTGAGATATAATTACTATTAATTAAACTTGTTTCAAGTCTTAACTGAGAAGTTTGACCAAAAGTCAAACTTCAAACCCGATTGGCCTGAACTAGGCCTTATAATAGTCGAATTAGGCCTAAACGTGGAGAAAACATAGTTTTTAAGTGCCGTGAGTGGTATTACATAGTCTCTTTGTTCAATTACAACTACTTGTTTGTAGTCTTAATTTGGAAGTTTGCCCAAAAGTCAAACTTTCAGCCCTCATTGGACTGAACTTGGCTTAAAAGAGCCAAATAGGGCCCAAATGGCGAAAAAACTTGGTTTTCAAGAGCCATGACTGATTGGCCTGAACTTGGCCTTATAAGAGCCAAATAGGGCCCAAACGAGGAGAAAACATGATTTTCAAGAGCCATAATTAGTATTACATTGTGAGATACAATTACTACTAATTAAACTTGTTTCAAGTCTTAATTGAGAAGTTTGACCAAAAGTCAAACTTTCAAACCCGATTGGCCTGAACTAGGCCTCATAATAGCCGAATTAGGCCTAAATGAGGAGAAAATATGGTTTTCAAGATTCGTGAGTGGTATTACAGTCTCTTTATACAATTACTACTACTTGTTTGTAGTCTTAATTTGGAAGTTTGCCCAAAAGTCAAACTTTTAGCCCTCATTGGACTGAACTTGGGTTAAAAGAGCCAAATATAGGGCCCAAATAGGGAGAAAACTTGGTTTTCAAAAGCCATGAGTAGTACTATTACATAGTGTCTATGTACAATTACTATTAATTAACCTTATTTCGAGTCTTAGTTGAGAAGTTTGACCAAAGTCAAACTTTCAACCCCGATTAGCCTAACTTGGCGTTATAAGAGCCGAATAGGGCCCAAACAAGAAGAAAATGAGGTATTCAACAGTTGAAAGTTGTATTACATAATTTCAATGCATAATTACTACTGATTAAGTTATTTCTTATCTTATTTGGGAAGTGGAAACAAAAGTTAAACTTTCTACCTCGATTGGCCTGAACTAGGCCTTACAAGAGCCGAATAGGGCCCAAATGGGAGAAAAATGTGGTTTTCGAGAGCTGAGGAGAGTATTAGGTAGTTTCTATATATAATCACTACTAATTAAATTTGTTCCTACTCTTAATTAGGAGGTTTAATCAAAAGTCAAACTTTCAGGCCCGATTGCCTGAACTAGGCCTTATAAGGATCGAGTAGGGCCTAAATGGAGAGTAAACATTGTTTTCAAGAGCCATGAGTGGTACTATGTAGTGTCTATATACAATTACTAATAATTTACTTTATTTCAAGCCTTAATTAGGATGTGTGAACTATAGTCAAACTTTTAACCCCGACCTGATTAGGCCCCTATATGAGCCGAATAGGGCCCAAACGAGGAGAAAACGTGGTTTTAAAGAGCCGGGAGTAGTATTACATATTTCAATATATAATTATTGCTAATTAAAATAGTTTTTAGTCTTAATTTGGAAGTTTAACCAAACATCAAACTTTCAGCCCCTGATTGGCCTTAACTTGGCCTTATAAGAGTCGAATGGGCCCAAACGGGAAGAAAATTTGCTTTTCAAGAACCGTGAGAGGTATTACATAGTGTTTATGTAAAATTTCTACTACTTAACCTTGTTCTTGTCTTAATTAGGAAGTTTGACCAAAAGTCAAACTTTCAGCCCTGAATTGGCCTGAAGTAGGACTTATAAGAGTCGAATAGGGCCCAAAATGGTAGAAACTCGGTTTTCAAGAGCCGTGTATGGTATTACAGAGTTTGTATATACAAATACTATAAATAAACGTTATTTCTAGTCTTAATTTGGAAGTTCGACCAATAGTCTAACTTTCAGCCCTGATTGGCCTAAACTGGGCTTTATAAGAGCCAAATAGGGCCCAAATAGGGGGAAAATGTGGGTTGCTTAGTTTTTTATAAATAATTATAACTAATTAATCTAGTTTGTAGTCTTAATTGGTAAGTGTGACCTAAAGTTAAACTTTTAGCCCCGATTGGCCTAAACTAAGCCTTAATAAAAGAGCCGAATATTGCCCAAACAGGGAGAAAATGTGGTTTTCAAGTGCTGAAAGTAGTATTATATAGTTTCAATATTCAATTTGAAAGTTTGACCTTATTTCTACATTAAATTTGGGAATTTGACTGAAAGTAAATCAACCTAAATTTGGCTTAAAGTAGGCCTTATTCGAGCCGAATAGGGCCCAAATGGAGAGAAAATGAGATTTTCAGGAGCCGTGAGTGGTATAACATAATTTCTAAGTACAATTACTACTAATTTACCTTATTTCTTGTCTTATTTAGAAATTTTGACCAAAAGTCAAACTTTCTACCCTGATTGGCCTGAACTAGTCCTCATAAGAGTCGAATAGGGCTGATGCCAAGGGAAGACATGGTTTTCTAAAGCCGATAGTAGTATTACATAGTTTATATGTACAATTACTACTAAAAGTAACCTTATTTCTAGCTTTAATTAGGAATATGCCAAAAAGTCAAACTTTCAACTCTAATTGACCTGAACTAGGCCTTATTAGAGCCGAATAGGACCCAAACTGAGAGAAAACATAGTTTTCAAGAGTCGAGCATAATACTACATAGTTTTTAAGTACAATTACTATTAACGAAACTTGTATCTAGCCTTAAATGGAAAGTTTGAACAAGAGTCAAACTTTTGATTGGCCTAAACTATTCATAAGAGCCGAATATGGTCCAAAAATAGGGAGAAAAATATAGTTTTCAAGAGTCGGGAGTAGTATTACAAAGTTTTAATGTACAATTACTACTAATTAAACTTATTTCTAGTCTTAATCTGAAAGTTTAAACAAAAGCCAAACTTTCAGTCCCGATTGGCCTAAACTTGGCCTTATATTATAAGAGCCGAATAGGGCCCAAACGGTTTGAAAACATGGTTTTTAAAAGCCATGAGTTATATTACATAGTGTCTATATATAAGTACTACCAATTAATCTTCTTTTAAGAGCTGAGCATAGTATTATATAGTTTCTATGTACAACTACTAATTAAACTTGTTCTAATCTTAATTTGAAATTTTGACCAAAAGTCAAATTTTCAAGCTTGATTGGCCAGAACTTGGCCTTGTAAGAGACGAATAGGGCCCAAACGGGATAAAACATGATTTTTAAGAGTCAGGAGTAATATTACATAGTTTCTATGTATAACAACAGCTAATTAATTTGTTTCCAGTCTTAATTGAATAGTTTGACCAAAAGTCAAACCTTTAGGCCTGATTGGCCTGAAGTAGGCCTTATAAAAATCAAACATGGCCCAAATTGGGAGAAAAGTAAGGTTTTCAATAGCCCCAAATGGTGTACATAGTTTCTTTGTAATTTCTACTGATTAACCTTATTTTAAGTCCTAATTAGGAAATTTGACCAAATGTCAAACTTTCAGTCCCGATTGGCCTGAAGTAGGCTTTATAAGAGCCGAATTGGGCCAAAACAGGGAGAAAATGAGATTTTCAAGAGCCAGGAGTAGTATTACATAGTTTTGCATAATTTCAACTAAATAAACTTGTTTCAAGTCTTAATCGGGAAGTTTGACAAAAGTCAAACTTTCGACCCCGATTGGCCTGAGCTTGGCCTTATAATGCCGAATAGGGCCCAAACAGGGAGAAAACATGATTTTCAAAAGCCGTAAGTGGTATTACATAGTGCTAATTAAACTTGTTTCTTATCTTTATTAGAAAGTTTGAACCAAAGTTAAACTTTCAGGCCCGACTGGCATGACTAGGCCTTATAAAAGCCGAATAGGTCCCAAACAGAAAGAAAACATGGTTTTCAAGAGCTATAAGTGGTATTAAACAGTCTTTATATACAATTACTACTAATTAAACTTGTTTCTATTCTTAGTTTAGAAGTTTGACCATAAGTCAAACTTTCAGCCCCGATTGGCCTGAACTTGGCCTTAAAAGAGCCAAACAGGGCCCAAATGGGAGAAAACTTTGTTTTCATGAGCCATGAGTAGTATTACATAGTGTTATGTGCAACTACAACTAATTAACCTTGTTTCGAGTCTTAATTGAGAAGTTTGACCAAAAGTCAAACTTTCAGCCTGATTAGCTTAACTTGGCCTTATTAGAGCCGAATAGAACCCAAACGGGAAGAAATGAGGTTTTTAATAGTCAGAAGTGGCATTACATAGTTAATGTATAATTAGTACTAATTAAAGTTATTTCTAATCTTATTTGGGTAGTTGAAATAAAAATTAAACTTTCTCGATTCGCCTGAACTAGGCCTTATGAGAGCTAAGTAGGGCTCAAAGAGGAGAAAAATGTGATTTTCAAGAGCCGGGAGTAGTTTTTGATAGTTTCTATATATAATTACTTCTAATTAAATTTACTTCTACTCTTAATTGAAAAGTTTAATGTCAAACTTTCAGGCCTGATTGGCCTGAACTAGGCCTTATAAGGGCTGAATAGGGCCTAAACAGAGAGAAAATATGGTTTTTAAAAGGCATGAGTGGTACTAAATAGTATCTATGTACAATTACTAATAATTAACCTTATTTCTAGCCTTAATTGAGATGTGTGACTAAAAGTCAAAATTTCACCCCTGATTAGCCTGAATTCGGCGTTAGAAGAATCGAATAGGGCCCAAACGAGGAGAAAAAGAGGTTTTCAAGAGCTGAGAGTTGTATTATATAGTTTTTATGCAAAATTACTACAAACTAAACTTGTTTCTAGTCTTAATTGGGATGTTTGACCAAAAATCAAATTTTCAGGCTCGATTGTCCTGAACTAAGCCTTATAAGAGCCGAATCGAGCCAAAATAGGGAGAAAACATGGTTTTCATGCGCCAGGAGTAGTATTACATAGTTTCCATGTATAATTACCACTAATTAAACTAGTTTTTAGTCTTAATCTGGAAGTTTAACTAAAATTAAGTTTCAGCCCCGATTGGCATGAACCTAATAAGAGCCAAATAGAGCCCAAACGGGAAGAAAATATGATTTCAAAATCCGTGAGTGGCATTACAAAGTGTCTATGTATAATTTCTACTAATTAACCTTGTTTCTTGTGTTAATTGATAAGTTTGACCAAATCTCAAGCTTTCAACTCTGATTAGCCTGAACTTCAACCTTATAAGAGCCGAATAAGGCCCAAAAGGGTAGAAAACTTGGTTTTCAAGAGTCATGTGTGGTATTAAAGAGTTTGTATGTTCAAATGCTAAAATAAATATTATTTCTAGTTTTAATTAAAAGTTTCACCAATAGTTTAATTTCAGCCCTGATTGGCTTTAATTAGGCCTTATAAGAGATGAATGGAGCCCAAATGGGAAAAAAAATGGGGCCCAAATTAGGAGGTTTGATCAAAAGTCAAACTTTCAGGCCCGATTGCCTGAACTAGGCCTTATAAGGATCGAGTAGGGCCTAAATGGAGAGTAAACATTGTTTTCAAGAGCCATGAGTGGTACTATGTAATGTCTATATACAATTACTAATAATTTACTTTTTTCAAGCCTTAATTAGGATGTGTGAACTATAGTCAAACTTTTAACCCCGACCTGATTAGGCCCCTATATGAGCCGAATAGGGCCCAAACGAGGAGAAAACGTGGTTTTAAAGAGCCGGGAGTAGTATTACATAGTTTCAATGTATAATTATTGCTAATTAAAATAGTTTTTTAGTCTTAATTTGGAAGTTTAACCAAACATCAAACTTTCAGCCCCTGATTGGCCTTAACTTGGCCTTGTAAGAGTCGAATGGGCCCAAACGGGAAGAAAATTTGCTTTTCAAGAACCGTGAGAGGTATTACATAGTGTTTATGTAAAATTTCTACTACTTAACCTTGTTCTTGTCTTAATTAGGAAGTTTGACCAAAGTCAAACTTTCAGCCCTGAATTGGCCTGAAGTAGGACTTATAAGAGTCGAATAGGGCCCAAAATGGTAGAAACTTGGTTTTCAAGAGCCGTGTATGGTATTACAGAGTTTGTATATACAAATACTATAAATAAACGTTATTTCTAGTCTTAATTTGGAAGTTCGACCAATAGTCTAACTTTCAGCCCTGATTGGCCTAAACTGGGCTTTATAAGAGCCAAATAGGGCCCAAATAGGGGGAAATGTGGGTTGCTTAGTTTTTTATAAATAATTATAACTAATTAATCTAGTTTGTAGTCTTAATTGGTAAGTGTGACCTAAAGTTAAACTTTTAGCCCCGATTGGCCTAAACTAAGCCTTAATAAAAGAGCCGAATATTGCCCAAACAGGGAGAAAATGTGGTTTTCAAGTGCTGAAAGTAGTATTATATAGTTTCAATATTCAATTTGAAAGTTTGACCTTATTTCTACATTAAATTTGGGAATTTGACTGAAAGTAAATCAACCTAAATTTGGCTTGAAGTAGGCCTTATTCGAGCCGAATAGGGCCCAAATGGGGAGAAAATGAGATTTTCAGGAGCCGTGAGTGGTATAACATAATTTTTATGTACAATTACTACTAATTTACCTTATTTCTTGTCTTATTTAGAAATTTTGACAAAAGTCAAACTTTCTACCCTGATTGGCCTGAACTAGTCCTCATAAGAGTCGAATAGGGCTGATGCCAAGGGAAGACATGGTTTTCTAAAGCTGATAGTAGTATTACATAGTTTATATGTACAATTACTACTAAAAGTAACCTTATTTCTAGCTTTAATTAGGAATATGCCAAAAAGTCAAACTTTCAACTCTAATTGACCTGAACTAGGCCTTATTAGAGCCGAATAGGACCCAAACTGAGAGAAAACATAGTTTTCAAGAGTCGAGCATAATACTACATAGTTTTTAAGTACAATTACTATTAACGAAACTTGTATCTAGCCTTAAATGGAAAGTTTGAACAAGAGTCAAACTTTTGATTGGCCTAAACTATTCATAAGAGCCGAATATGGTCCAAAAATAGGGAGAAAAATATAGTTTTCAAGAGTCGGGAGTAGTATTACAAAGTTTTAATGTACAATTACTACTAATTAAACTTATTTCTAGTCTTAATCTGAAAGTTTAAACAAAAGCCAAACTTTCAGTCCCGATTGGCCTAAACTTGGCCTTATATTATAAGAGCCGAATAGAACCCAAACGGTTTGAAAACATGGTTTTTAAATGCCATGAGTTATATTACATAGTGTCTATATATAAGTACTACCAATTAATCTTCTTTTAAGAGCTGAGCATAGTATTACATAGTTTCTATGTACAACTACTAATTAAACTTGTTCTAATCTTAATTTGAAATTTTGACCAAAAGTCAAATTTTCAAGCTTGATTGGCCAGAACTTGGCCTTGTAAGAGACGAATAGGGCCCAAACGGGATAAAACATGATTTTTAAGAGTCGGGAGTAATATTACATAGTTTCTATAAATAACAACAGCTAATTAATTTGTTTCCAGTCTTAATTGAAAAGTTTGACCAAAAGTCAAACCTTTAGGCCTGATTGGCCTGAAGTAGGCCTTATAAAAATCAAACAGGGCCCAAATTGGGAGAAAGTAAGGTTTTCAATAGCCCCAAATGGTGTACATAGTTTCTTTGTAATTTCTACTGATTAACCTTATTTTAAGTCCTAATTAGGAAATTTGACCAAATGTCAAACTTTCAGTCCCGATTGGCCTGAAGTAGGCTTTATAAGAGCCGAATTGGGCCAAAACAGGGAGAAAATGAGATTTTCAAGAGCCAGGAGTAGTATTACATAGTTTTGCATAATTTCAACTAAATAAACTTGTTTCAAGTCTTAATCGGGAAGTTTGACAAAAGTCAAACTTTCGACCCCGATTGGCCTGAGCTTGGCCTTATAAGTGCCGAATAGGGCCCAAACAGGGAGAAAACATGATTTTCAAAAGCCGTAAGTGGTATTACATAGTGCTAATTAAACTTGTTTCTTATCTTTATTAGAAAGTTTGAACCAAAGTTAAACTTTCAGGCCCGACTGGCGACTAGGCAAGACTAGGTCCTAAACAGAAAGAAAACATGATTTTCAAGAGCTATAAGTGGTATTAAACAGTCTTTATATACAATTACTACTAATTAAACTTGTTTCTAGTCTTAGTTTAGAAGTTTGACCATAAGTCAAACTTTCAGCCCCGATTGGCCTGAACTTGGCCTTAAAAGCCAAATAGGGCCCAAATGGGGAGAAACTTTGTTTTCATGAGCCATGAGTAGTATTACATAGTGTTATGTACAACTACTACTAATTAACCTTGTTTCGAGTCTTAATTGAGAAGTTTGACCAAAGTCAAACTTTCAGCCCTGATTAGCTTAACTTGGCCTTATTAGAGCCGAATAGAACCCAAACGGGGAGAAATGTGGTTTTTAATAGTCAGAAGTGGCATTACATAGTTAATGTATAATTAGTACTAATTAAAGTTATTTCTAATCTTATTTGGGTAGTTGAAATAAAAATTAAACTTTCTCGATTCGCCTGAACTAGGCCTTATGAGAGCTAAGTAGGGCTCAAAGAGGAGAAAAATGTGATTTTCAAGAGCCGGGAGTAGTTTTTGATAGTTTCTATATATAATTACTTCTAATTAAATTTACTTCTACTTTTAATTGAAAAGTTTAATGTCAAACTTTCAGGCCTGATTGGCCTGAACTAGGCCTTATAAGGGCTGAATAGGGCCTAAACAGAGAGAAAATATGGTTTTCAAGAGGCATGAGTGGTACTAAATAGTATCTATGTACAATTACTAATAATTAACCTTGTTTCTAGCCTTAATTGAGATGTGTGACTAAAAGTCAAAATTTCACCCCTGATTAGCTTGAATTCGACGTTAGAAGAATCGAATAGGGCCCAAATGAGGAGAAAAAGAGGTTTTCAAGAGCTGAGAGTTGTATTATATAGTTTTTATGCAAAATTACTACAAACAAACTTGTTTCTAGTCTTAATTGGGATGTTTGACCAAAAATCAATTTTCAGGCCCGATTGTCCTGAACTAAGCCTTATAAGAGCCGAATCGAGCCAAAATAGGGAGAAAACATGGTTTTCATGCGCCAGGAGTAGTATTACATAGTTTTCCATGTATAATTACCACTAATTAAACTAGTTTTTAGTCTTAATCTGGAAGTTTAACTAAAAATCAAGTTTCAGCCCGGATTGGCATGAACTTAGCCTTATAAGAGCCAAATAGAGCCCAAACGGGAAGAAAATATGATTTCAAAATCCGTGAGTGGCATTACAAAGTGTCTATGTATAATTTCTACTAATTAACCTTGTTTCTTGTGTTAATTGATAAGTTTGACCAAATCTCAAGCTTTCAACTCTGATTAGCCTGAACTTCAACCTTATAAGAGCCGAATAAGGCCCAAAGGGTAGAAAACTTGGTTTTCAAGAGTCATGTGTGGTATTAAAGAGTTTGTATGTTCAAATGCTAAAATAAATATTATTTCTAGTTTTAATTAAAAGTTTCACCAATAGTTTAACTTCAGCCCTGTTTGGCTTTAATTAGGCCTTATAAGAGATGAATGGGGCCCAAATGGGAAAAAACATGATTTTCAAGAGCCGTGAGGTATTACATAGTGTCTATATACAATTACAACTAATTAATCTTTTTTCTAGTCTTAATTGGTAAGTATGACTTAAAGTCAAACTTTCAGGCCCGATTGGCCTTAATTAAACCTTAATAAAGAGCCGAATAGTGTCCAAACAGGGAAAAAATATAGTTTTCAAGTGCTGAAAGTAGTATTATATAGTTTCAGCGTTCAATTTGGAAGTTTGATCTTATTTCTATACTAAATTTAGAACTTTGACGGAATCCTTTTAGCTCCGATTGGCTTGAATTAGGCCTTATTAAAGCCAAATAGGGTCCAAACAGGGAGAAAACGGGGTTTTCAGGAGTCGTGTGTGGTATAGCATAATTTCTAAGTAAAATTTCTATTAATTTATCTTATTCATAGTCTTATTTGGAATGTTTGACCAAAAGTCAAACTTCTTTCCCGATTGGCCTGAACTAGTCCTTATAAGAGACGAATAAGGCCGATGACGGGGAAAAAAATAGTTTTCAAGAGCCAGGAATATTATTACATAGTTTATATATATAATTCTTACTAAGTAACCTTATTTCTAGTCTTAATTGGGAATATGTCAAAAAATCAAACTTTCAACCCTAATTGACCTGAAATAGGCCTTATACGAGCCGAAGAATAGGGCCCAAATAGGAAGAAAATATAGTTTTCAAGAGCCAAGCGTGTTATTACATTGTTTATATATACAATTACTACTAATAAAACTTGTTTCTAGGCTTAATTGAAAAGTTTGACCAAAAGTCAAACTTTCAGTCCTGATTGGCATGAACTATTTATTAGATACGAATAGGTCCCAAACAAGGAGAAAAGGTAGTTTTTGAGAGCCGGGAGTAGTATTATATACTTTCCATTTATAATTAATATGAATTAAACTTGTTTCTAGTTTTAATTAGGAAGTTTGACAAAAAAGTAAAACTATCAGCCCCGATTGGCGTGAACTAGGGTTATAAGAGCAGAATAAGACTCAAACGAGGGGAAAACGTGATTTTCAAGAGCTGAGAGTAGTATTACATAGTTTCTATGTACAACTACTAATTAAATTTGTTTCTATTCTAAATTTGAAAGTTTGACCAAAAGTTAAATTTTCACACCTGATTGGCTTGAATTTGGCCTCATAGGAGTCGAATAGGGCTAAAACGCGAAAAAAAACGTGGTTTTCAAGAGCCAGGAGTGATATTACATAGTTTCTATATATAACTACAGCTAATTAAACTTGTTTCTAGTCTCAATTGAGAAGTTTGACCAAAAGTCAAACTTTCAGCCCCGATTGGCCTGAATTAGGCCTGATAAGAGCTGATTAGAGCTCAAATAGGGATAAAAATAAGGTTTTTAATGGCCCTGAATGGTATGCATAGTTTCTTTGTACAATTACTACTGATTAATCGTATTTCTATCCTTAATTGAAAAGTTTGACCAACTGTCAAACTTTCAGCCCCGATTGGCCTAAAATAGGCCTTATAAAAATCGAATAGGGTTAAAACAGGGAGAAAATGAGGTTTGCAAGAGCTGGGTGTTGTATTAAACAGTTTTTATGGATAAATCCTACTAATTAAACTTATTTTAAGTCTTAATTGGGAAAAGTTTGACCAAAAGTCAAACTTTCGGCCCCCATTGTCCTGTCTAGGCCTTATAATATATGAGCCGAATAGGGCCCAAATGGGTAGAAAACATGATTTTCAAGAGTTGGGAGTAGTAGCACATAGTTTCTATGAATAATTACTACTTATATACTAGTTTTTAGTCTTATGTAGAAGTTTAACCAAACATCAAACTTTCCGCCCCGATTGGCCTGAACTTGGCCTTATAAGGGTCGAATAGGGCCCAAACGGGGAGAAAACATGATTTTCAAGAGCCGTGAGTAGTATTACATTGTGAGGTACAATTACTGCAAATTAAACTTATTTCTAGTGTTAATTGAGAAGTTTGACCAAAATTCAAACTTTCAGGCCAGATTGGCCTGAACTTAGGTATTATAAGAGCTGAATAGGGCCTAAACGAGGAGAAAAACATGGTTTTCAAGAGCCGTCGTGAGGTATAATTACTGCTAGTTATACTTGTTTCTAGCCTTAATTGACAAGTTTAACTAAAAGTGAAACTTTCAGGCCCGATTGGCCTGAACTAGGCCTTATAAGAGCCGAATAGGGCCTAAGCCTGGAGAAAACATGATTTTCAAGAGTCGTGAGTGGTATTACATAGTTTCTATGTACGATTACTGCGAATTAAACTTGTTTCTAGTCTTAATTTAGAAGTTTGATCAAAAGTAAAAATTTCAGTCATAATTATTCTGAGCTGGGCTTAAAAGAGCCAAATAAGCCCAAATGAGGAGAAAACTTGGTTTTCAAGAGCCATGAGTAGTATTACATAGTGTTTATGTATAATTACTACTAATTAACCTTATTTCTAGTGTTAATTGAGAAGTTTGACCAAAAGTCAAACTTTCAGCCCTAATTGGCCCGACTAGGTCTCATGAGCCGAATAAGGCTCAAACGGAGAGAAAATGAGATTTTAAGAGCTGAGAGCAGTATTCACAGTTTTTAATTCCTAGTAATTAAACTTGTTACTAGTTTTAATCTGAAAGTTTTAATAAAAGTCAAAGTTTCAGCCCCGATTGTCCTAAACTAGGTTTTATAAGGTCCGAATAGGGCTCAAACTAGAAGAAAACATGATTTTTAAGAGCCGTGAATGGTATTACATAGCGTCTATGTAGAATTAATACTAACTAACATTGTTTCCAGTCTTAATAGAGAAGTTTGACTAAAAGTCAAACTTTCAGCCCCGATTGGCCTGACTAGGCCTCATTAGAGTTGAATAGAGCCCAAATATGGAGAAGACGTGGTTTTCAAGAGCCGAGAGTAGTGTTATAAAGTTTTTATATATAATTTCTACTAATTAAACTTGTTTCTAATCTTATTTGGGAAGTTGTAACAAAAGTTAAACTTTCAGCCCCGATTGCCTGAAGTAGGCCTTATAAGAGCCGAATAAGGCCAAAGGGGAGAAAGAATTATTTTTCTAGAGCCAGGAGTAGTATTAGATTATTTTTATGCATATTACTACTAATTAAATTTGTTTCTAGTCTTAATTGGAAGTTTGATAAAAAGTCAAACTTTCAGACCCAGTTGGAACCAGGCCTTATAAGAGCCGAATAGGGCCAAAAGAAAGAGAAAATATGATTTTCAAGAGCCATGAGTGGTATTACATAGTGTCTATATATAACAACTAATAATCAACCTTATTTCTGATCTTAATTAGGATGTGTGACCAAAAGTCAAATTTTCAGCTCTAATTAGCTTGAAGGAGGTCTTATATGAGCCGAATTGGGCCCTAACGGGGAGGAAACGAGGTTTTCAAGAGTATAACACTACTAATTAAACTTGTTTGTAATCTTATTTGGGAACTTAGAATAAAAGTCAAATTTTCAGCTCTGATTGGGCAGGCTTATAAGAGCCGATAGGGCCTAAACATGAAGAAAACTTAGTTTTCAATAGCCGGGAATAGTATAACATAGTTTCTATGCACAATTAGTACTAATTAAACTTGGTTCTAGTCTTAATTTAAAAGTTTAACTAAAAGTCAAACTTTCAACTCCGATTAGCCTGAACTAGACCTTATAAGAGCCGAATAGGGCCAAACGGGGAGAAAACTTAGTTTTTAAGAGTCGTGAATGATATTACATTGTTTTCTATACAATTACAACTAATGAATCCTGTTTTATTCTTAATTTGGAGTTCAACTAAAGTCAAACTTTCAGCCCTAATTGGGCCGAAATAGGCCTTATAAGAGCCAAATAGGGCCCAAATAGGGAGGAAAACGAGTTTTCAAGAGCTGAGAGTTGTATTACATAGTTTCTATGTATAATTAGTACTAATAAAACTTGTTTCTACTTTAAATTGAGAAGTTTGACCAAAAGTCAAACTTACAGCCCTGATTAGCCTAAGTAGAACTTATAAGAGCCGAATAGGATAAAGCAGGGAGAAAATGATGTTTTCAGGAGCTTGGAGTAATATTACATACTTTCTATGTTTAATTACTATAATTAAACTTATTTCTAACCTTATTGGAGAAGTTAGAAAAAAAGTCAAACTTTCAGCCTCGATTGGCTGACTGGGCCTTTACAAGAGGAGATAGGGCTGAAACGGGGATAAAATGTGATTTTCAAGAACTGAGAGAAGTATTATATGATTTTTATATAAAATTACTACTAATTAAACTTATTTCTAGTCTTAATTAGGAAGTTTTATCAAAAGTTTAACTTTTAATCTCGATTGGCCTAAACTAGGCCTTATAAGCGTCGAATAGGGCACAAACGGAGAGAAATGTGGTTTTAAAGAGCCAGAGTGGTATTACTTTGAGTTTATGTACAATTACTACTAGTTAACCCTTTTTCTAGCCTTAATTGGGAAGTGTATCCAAAAGTCATACTTTTCGTCTCGATTGGTCTGAACTAGGCCTTGTATGAGCCGAATATGGCCCAAACGGGGAGAGAAAACATGATTTTCAAGAGCCATGACTGGTATTATATTGTTTTATGTATAGTTACTACTAATTTAACTTATTTCTATTCTTAATTGGAAAGTTTGCACAAAAGTCAAACTTTAGGCCCGAGGCCTAAACAAGGCCTTATAAGAGAAGAATAAGGCCCAAACAGAGAGAAATCTTAGTTTTCAAGAGCCATGAATGGTGTTACATAGTGTCTATGTACAATTATACTAATTAACTTTGTTCTAGTTTTAATTGGGAAGTTTTACCAAAAGTCAAATGTTCAGCCTCGATTGGCCTAAACGGGGTATAAATGATGTTTTCAAGAGCCGGGAGTACTATTACATAGTTTCTATGTATAATTTACTAATTAAACTTGTTTCTAATATTATTTGGGAAGTTGGAGTAAAAGTCAAATTATCTGCCCTAATTAGCTGAACTAGGCCTTATAAGAGCTGAAAAGGGCCCAAATGGGTAGAATCATGGTTTTAAGGTCTGTGGGTCGTATTAGATAGTTTCTATATGAAATTCTACTAATTAATCTTATTTCTTGTCTTAATTAGAAAGGTTAACCAAAACTCAAACTTTCAGTCCGATTGGTCAGAACAAGGCATTATAATTGTCAAATAGGGCACAAACAGAGAGAAAATGTGGTTTTCAAGAGCCATGAGTGGTATTACTTAGTGTTTATGTACAATTACTAAATTAACCTGTTTCTTGCCTTAATTGGAAAGTTTGACCAAAAGACAAATTTTATTCTTCGGTTGGCCTGAACTAGGCCTTATATGAGCTAAATATGGCCCAAACGGGAAGAAAACATGGTTTTGAAGAGTCATGAGTGGTATTACATAGTTTTTATGTACAATTACTAGTGATTAATCTTGTTCTAGTCTTAATAGGGAAGTTTGACCAAAAGTCAAATTTTCAGCCTCGATTGGATTGAACTTGGCTTTATAAGAGCCGAAAAGGGCCGAAACATGGAGAAAAGGTGGTTTTCAAGAGTCGGGAGTAGTATTATATAGTTTTTATGTATAATTACTTGGAGTTAAATTTTTTATAGTATTAATTGGGAAATTAAAATAGAATCAAACTTTCAGCCCCGATTGGTCTTAACTTGGTCTTAAAAGACCCGAATAGGGCTCAAACGGGGAGAAAATGTGATTTTCAAGAGCTGAGAGTAGTATTATATAGTTTTTATGTATAATTACAACTAATTAAACTTATTTCTAATCTCAATTTAGAAGTTTGACAAAAAATAAAATTTTCAGACCGATTAGCCTTAACGACGCCATATAAGAGCCGGATGGGCCCAAACGGAAAGAAAAATGAGGTTTTCAAGAGCCGAGAGTAGCATTACATAGTTTTTAAGCATAATTACTACTAATTAAAGTTGTTTATTATCTTAATAGAGAAGTTTGACCAAAAAGTCAAAACTTCTGTCTCGATTGGTCTGAACTGGCCAAATAAGAGCCGAATAGGGCCTAAAAGGGGAGAAAATATGGTTTTCAATAGACGGAAATTAGTATTACCTAATAAGAGTCAAATTAAGGCCTAAAAGGGTAGAAACTTGGTTTTCAAGAGCCGTGTATGGTTTTACAGAGTTTGTATGTACAAATACTATAAATAAATGTTATTTCTAGTTTTAATTTAGAAGTTCAACCAATAGTCTAACTTTCTGCCCTGATTGGCCTAAACTGGGCTTTATAAGAGCCGAATAGGGCCCAAATAGGGGGAAAATATAGGTTGCTTAGTTTTTATATATAATTATAACTAATTAATCTTGTTTGTAGTCTTAATTGGTAAGTGTGACCTAAAGTTAAACTTTTAGCCCCGATTGGCCTAAATAAGCCTTAATAAAAGAGCCGAATATTGCCCAAACAGGGAGAAAATGTGGTTTTCAAGTGCTGAAAGTAGTATATATAGTTTCAATATTCAATTTGAAAGTTTGACCTTATTTCTAATTTAAATTTGGGAATTTGACTGAAAGTAAATCAGCCTAAATTTGGCTTGAAGTAGGCCTTATTAGAGCCGAAGAGGGCCAAATGGGGAGAAATTGCGATTTTCAGGAGCGTGAGTGGTGCAACATAATTTCTATGTACAATTACTACTAATTTACCTTATTTCTTGTCTTATTTAGAAATTTTGACCAAAAGTCAAACTTTCTACCCTGATTGGGATGAACTAGTCCTCATAAGAGTCGAATAGGGCTGATGCCGAGGGAAAACATGGTTTTCTAAAACCGATAGTAGTGTTACATAGTTTATATGTACAATTACTACTAAAAGTGACCTTATTCTAGCTTTAATTAGGAATATGCCAAAAAAGTCAAACTTTCAACTCTAATTGACCTTAACTAGGCCTTATTAGAGCCGAATAGGGCCCAAACGGAGAGAAAATATAGTTTTCAAGAGTCGAGCATAATACTACATAGTTTTTAAGTACAATTACTAATAACGAAACTTGTTTCTACCCTTAAATGGAAAGTTTGAACAAAAGTCAAACTTTTGATTGGCCTAAACTATTCATAGGAGCCGAATAGGGTCCAAAAATAGGGAGAAAACATAGTTTTCAAGAGTCGGGAGTAGTATTACAAAGTTTTAATGTACAATTACTACTAATTAAACTTGTTTCCAGTCTTAATCTGAAAGTTTAAACAAAGCCAAACTTTCAGTCCCGATTGGCCTAAACTAGGCCTTATAAGAGCCGAATAGGGCCCTAACGGCTTGAAAACATGGTTTTAAAAGCCATGAGTTATATTACACAATGTCTATATATAAGTACTACCAATTAATCTTCTTTTAAGAGCTGAGCCTAGTATTACATAGTCTCTATGTACAACTACTAATTAAACTTGTTTCTAATCTTAATTTGAAAATTTGACCAAAAGTCAAATTTTCAAGCCCGATTAGCCAAAATTAGGCCTTGTAGGAGTCGAATAGGGCCAAACTGGATAAAACGTAGTTTTCAAGAGTCGGGAGTAGTATTACATAGTTTCTATGTATAACTACAGCTAATTAATTTGTTTCCAGTCTTAATTGAAAAGTTTGACCAAAAGTCAAACCTTTAGCCCTGATTGGATAGGGCCTAAACAGAGAGAAAACATAGTTTTCAAGAGGTATGAGTGGTACTACATAGTATCTATGTACAATTACTAATAATTAACCTTGTTTCTATCCTTAATTGAGATGTGTGACTCAAAGTCAAATTTTCACCCCTGATTGCCTGAATTTGGCCTTAGAACAGTCAAATAGGACCTAAATGAGGAGAAAAAGAGGTTTTCAAGAGCCGAGAGTAGTATTATATAGTATTTTATGCATAATTACTACAAATTAAACTTGTTTCTAGTCTTAATTTGGGATGTTTGACCAAAAATCAAATTTTCAGGCCCGATTGTCCTGAAACTAAGCCTTAGAAGAGCCGAATAGGGCCAAAATAGGGCGAAAACATAGTTTTCATGCGCCGGGAGTAGTATTACATAGTTTTCATGTATAATTACTACTAATTAAAATAGTTTTTAGTCTTAATCTGAAAGTTTAACAAAAAATTAAGTTTCAGCCCCGATTGTCATGAACTTAGCCTTATAAGAGCCAAATAGAGCCCAAATGGGAAGAAAATATGGTTTTCAAGATCCGTGAGTGGCATTACAAAGTGTCTATGTATTATTTCCACTAATTAACCTTGTCTTGTGTTAATTGGGAAGTTTGACCAAAACTCAAGTTTTCAACTCCGATTAGCCTGAACTTGACCTTATAAGAGCCGAATAAGGCCCAAAAGGGTAGAAAACTTGGTTTTCAAGAGTCATGTGTGGTATTAAAGAGTTTGTATGTTCAAATGCTAAAAATAAATATTATTTCTAGTTTTAATTTAAAAGTTTCACCAATAGTTTAACTTAGGCCTTACAAGAGATGAATGGGGCCCAAATGGGAAAAAACATGATTTTCACGAGCCGTGAGTGGTATTACATAGTGTCTATTTACAATTACAACTAATTAATATTTTTTCTAGTCTTAATGGTAAGTATGACTTAAAGTCAAACTTTCAGGTCCGATTGGCCTAAATTAAGCCTTAATAAAAGAGCCGAATAGTATCCAAACTTGGAGAAAATATAGTTTCAAGTGCTAAAATTAGTATTATATAGTTTCAGTGTTCAATTTGGAAGTTTGACCTTATTTCTATATTAAATTTAGAACTTTGACGGAAAGTAACTTTCAGCTCCGATGGCTTGAATTAGGCCTTATTAGAGCCAAATAGGGCCCGAACAGGAGAGAAAACGGGGTTTTCCGGAGTCGTGAGTGGTATAACATAATTTCTAAGTAAAATTTCTATTAATTTATCTTATTCATAGTCTTATTTGGAAAGTTTGACTAAAAGTCAAACTTCTTGCCCGATTGGCCTGATCTAGTCCTTAAAAGAGCCGAATAAGGCCGATGACGGGGGAAAACATAGTTTTCAAGAGCCAGGAATATTATTACATAGTTTATATGTACAATTCTTACTAAGTAACCTTATTTCTAATCTTAATTGGGAATATGTCAAAAAATCAAACTTACAACCCTAATTGACCTGAACTAGGCCTTATACGAGCTGAAGAATAGGGCCGAAATAGGAAGAAAATATAGTTTTCAAGAGCCAAGCGTGTTACATTGTTTCTATATACAATTACTACTAATAAAACTTATTTCTAGTCTTAATTGAAAAGTTTGACCAAAAGTCAAACTTTCAGTCCTGATTGGCCTGAACTATTTATTAGAGCCGAATATGGCCCAAACAAGGAGAAAAGGTAGTTTTTAAGAGCCGGGAGTAGTATTTTATACTTTCCATTTATAATTACTAAGAATTAAACTTGTTTCTAGTTTTAATTAGGAAGTTTGACAAAAAGTGAAACTATCAGCCCGATTGGCCTGAACTAGGCGTTATAAGAGCAGAATAGGGCTCAAACGAGGGGAAAACGTGACTTTCAAGAGCTGAGAGTAGTATTGCATAGTTTCTATGTTCAGCTACTAATTAAATTTGTTTCTATTCTAAATTTAGAAGTTTAACTAAGAATTAAATTTCACGCCTGATTGGCTTGAATTTGGCCTCATAGGAGTCGAATTGGGCTAAAACGGGAAAAAAGTGGTTTCAAGAGCCAGGAGTAATACTACATAGTTTCTATATATAACTACTGCTAATTAAACTTGTTTCTAGTCTCAATTGAGAAGTTTGATAAAAAGTCAAACTTTCAGCCCCGATTGGCCTGAACTAGGCCTGATAAGAGCTGATTAGAGCTCAAATAGGGAGAAAAATAAGGTTTTCAATGGCCGTGAATGGTATGCATAGTTTCTTTGTACAATTACTACTGATTAATCTTATTTCTATTCTTAATTGGGAAGTTTGACCAACTGTCAAACTTTCAGCCCCGATTGGCCTGAAATAGGCCTTATAAGAGCCGAATAGGGTCAAAACGGGGAGAAAATGAGGTTTTCAAGAGCTGGGTGTTGTATTGCACAATTTTTATGGATAAATCCTACTAATTAAACTTATTTCAAGTCTTAATTGGGAAAAGTTTGACCAAAAGTCAAACTTTCAGCCCCGATTGTCCTGTCTAGGCCTTATAAGAGCCGAATAGGGCTCAAATGGGGAGAAAACATGATTTTCAAGAGTTGGGAGTAGAAGCACATAGTTTCTATGAATAATTACTACTTATATACTAGTTTTTAGTCATAATGTAGAAGTTTAACCAAACATTAAACTTTCAGCCCCGATTATCCTAAACTTGGCCTTATAAGGGCCGAATAGGGCCCAAACGGGGAGAAAACATGATTTTCAATAGCCGTGAGTAATATTTCATTGTGAGGTACAATTACAGCAAATTAAACTTGTTTCTAGTGTTAATTGAGAAGTTTGACCAAAATTCAAACTTTCAGGCCAGATGGCCTAAACTTGGTCTTATAAGAGCTGAATAGGGCCTAAACGAGGAGAAAACATGGTTTCCAAGAGCCGCCGTGAGGTACAATTACTGCTAATTATACTTGTCTCTAGTCTTAAATGACAAGTTTAATCAAAAGTGAAACTTTCAGGCCCGATTGGCCTGAACTAGGCCTTATAAGAGCCGAATAGGGCCTAAGCCTGGAGAAAACATGATTTTCAAGAGTCGCGAGTGGTATTACACAGTCTCTATATACGATTACTACTAATTAAACTTGATTCTAGTCTTAATTTAGAAGTTTGATCAAAAGTCAAACTTTCAGTCATAATTATTCTGAACTAGGGCTTAAAAGAGCCAAATAAGGCCCAAATGGGGAGAAAATTTGGTTTTCAAGAGCGATGAGTAGTATTACATAGTGTTTATGTACAATTGCTACTAATTAACCTTGTTTCTAGTCTTAATTGAGAAGTTTGACCAAAAGTCAAACTTTCAGCCTTAATTGGCCTGACTAGAGGCCTCATGAGCCAAATAAGGCTCAAACGGAAAGAAAATGAGATTTTCAAGAGCCGAGAGCAGTATTCACAGTTTTTAATTCCTAGTAATTAAACTTGTTACTGGTCTTAATCTGAAAGTTTGAATAAAAGTCAAACTTTCAGCCCCGATTGTCCTAAACTAGGTTTTATAAGGTCTGAATAGGGCTCAAACTGGAAGAAAACATGATTTTCAAGATCCGTGAATATGGTATTACATAGCGTCTATGTAGAATTAATACTAACTAACATTGTTTCCAGTCTTAATAGTTTAGTTTGACCAAAAGTCAAACTTTCAGCCCCAATTGGCCTGACTAGGCCTCATAAGAGTTGAATAGAGCCAAAACATGGAGAAGACGTAGTTTTTAAGAGCCGAGAGTAGTGTTATAAAGTTTTTATATATAATTTCTACTAATTAAACTTGTTTCTAATCTTATTTGGGAAGTTGTAAAAAAGTTAAACTTTCAGCCCCGATTACCTGAAGTAGGCCTTATAAGAGCCGAATAAGGCCCAAAGGGGAGAAAGAGTTATTTTTCTAGAGCCAGGAGTAGTATTAGATTGTTTTTATGCATATTACTACTAATTAAATTTGTTTCTAGTCTTAATTGGAAGTTTGATAAAAAGTCAAACTTTCAGACCCAGTTGGAACCAGGCCTTATAAGAGCCGAATGGGCCAAAAGAAAGAGAAAACATGGTTTTCAAGAGTCATGAGTGGTATTACATAGTGTCTATATACAACAACTAATAATGAACCTATATCTAATCTTAATTAGGATGTGTGATGAAAAGTCAAATTTTCAGCTCTAATTAGCCCGAAGGAGGCCTTATATGAGCCGAATAGGGCCCAAACGGGGAGAAAATGAGGTTTTCAAGAGTTGGGGATAAAATTACATAGTTTTTCTGTAACACTACTAATTAAACTTGTTTGTAATCTTATTTGGGAAGTTAGAATAAAGTCAAATTTTCAGCCCTGATTGGCCAGGCTTATAAGAGCCGATAGGGCCGGAACATGAAGAAAACGTAGTTTTCAATAGCCGGGAATAGTATAACATAGTTTCTATGCACAATTACTACTAATTAAACTTGTTTCTAGTCTTAATTTAAAAAGTTTAACTAAAAGTCAAACTTTCAACCCCAATTAGCCTGAACTAGACCTTATAAGAGCCGAATAGGGGCCAAACGGAGAGAAAAATTGGTTTTTAAGAGTCGTGAATGATATTACATTGTGTTTCTATACAATTACAACTAATTAATCTTGTTTTTATTCTTAATTTAGAGTTCAACCAAAGTCAAACTTTCAGCCCCAATTGGGCCGAAATAGGCTTTATAAGAGCCAAATAGGGCCCAAATGGGGAGAAAACGAGTTTTCAAGAGCTAATATTTGTATTACATAGTTAGTACTAATAAAACTTGTTTCTACTTTAAATTGAGAAGTTTGACCAAAAGTCAAACTTACAGCCTTGATTAGCCTAAGTAGAACTTATAAAAGCCGAATAGGACAAAGCAGGGAGAAAATGATGTTTTCAAGAGCTTGGAGTAATATTACATAGTTTCTATGTTTAATTACTATAATTAAACTTATTTCTAACCTTATTGGAGAAGTTAGAGAAAAGGTCAAACTTTCAGCCTCGATTGGCTGACTGGGCCTTTACAAGAGGAGATAGGGCTGAAACGGGGATAAAATGTGATTTTCAAGAACTGAGAGTAGTATTATATGATTTTTATATAAAATTACTACTAATTAAACTTATTTCTAGTCTTAATTAGGAAGTTTTATCAAAAGTTTAACTTTTAATCTCGATTGGCCTAAACTAGGCCTCATAAGCGTCGAATAGGACACAAACGGAGAGAAAATGTGGTTTTAAAGAGCCAGGAGTGGTATTACTTTGAGTTTATGTACAATTACTATTAGTTAACCCTTTTTCTAGCCTTAATTGGGAAGTGTATCCAAAAATCATACTTTCCGTCTCGATTGGCCTGAACGAGGCCTTGTATGAGCCGAATATGGCCCAAACGGGGAGAAAACATGATTTTCAAGAGCCATGACTGGTATTACATTGTTTTATGTATAGTTACTACTAATTAAACTTATTTCTATTCTTAATTGGAAAGTTTGCACAAAAGTCAAACTTTAGGCCCGAGGCCTAAACAAGGCCTTGTAAGAGAAGAATAAGGCCCAAACAGAGAGAAAACTTAGTTTTCAAGAGCCATGAATAGTGTTACATAGTGTCTATGTACAATTATTACTAATTAACTTTGTTTCTAGTTTTAATTGGGAAGTTTTACCAAAAGTCAAATGTTCAGCCTCGATTGGCCTAAACGGGGTATAAATGATGTTTTTAAGAGCCGGGAGTAGTATTACATAGTTTCTATGTATAATTTACTAATAAACTTGTTTCTAACATTATTTGAGAAGTTGGAGCAAAAGTCAAATTATCTGCCCTAATTAGCTGAACTAGGCCTTATAAGAGCTGAAAAGGCCCAAATCAGTAGAATCATGGTTTTTAAGGTCTGTGGGTCGTATTAGATAGTTTCTATATGAAATTACTACTAATTAATCTTATTTCTTGTCTTAATTAGAAAGGTTAACCAAAACTCAAACTTTCAGTCCCGATTGGTCAGAACAAGGCCTTATAACTATCAAATAGGGCACAAACAGAGAGAAAATGTGGTTTTCAAGAGCCATGAGTGGTATTACTTAGTGTTTATGTACAATTACTAAATAACCTGTTTCTTGCCTTAATTGGAAAGTTTGACCAAAAGATAAATTTTAAGCTTCGGTTGGCCTGAACTAGGCCTTATATGAGCTGAATATGGACCAAACGGGAAGAAAACATGGTTTTGAAGAGTCATGAGTAGTATTACATAGTTTTTATGTACAATTACTAGTGGTTAATCTAGTTCTAGTCTTAATAGGGAAGTTTGACCAAAAGTCAAATTTCAGCCTCGATGGATTAAACTTGGCTTTATAAGAGCCGAAAAGGGCCGCGAAACATGGAGAAAAAGGTGGTTTTCAAGAGTCGGAAGTAGTATTATATAGTTTTATGTATAATTACTTGGAATTAAATTTGTTTCTAGTATTAATTGGGAAATTAAAATAAAGTCAAACTTTTAGCCCCGATTGGTCTTAACTTGGTTTTAAAAGAAACGAATAGGGCTCAAACGGCAAGAAAAGTGATTTTCAAGAGCTGAGAGTAGTATTACATAGTTTTATGTATAATTACAACTAATTAAACTTATTCTAATCTCAATTTAGAAGTTCGACAAAAAATAAAATTTTCATACCGATTAGCCTTAACGACGCCATATAAGAGCCGGATGGGCCCAAACGGAAAGAAAATGAGGTTTTCAAGAGCCGAGAGTAGCATTACATAGTTTTATGCATAATACTACTAATAAAGTTGTTATTATCTTAAAGAGAGGTTGACCAAAAGTCAAACTTCTGCCTCGTTTGCTAAAGTAGGCCAAATAAGAGCCGAATAGGGCCTAAAAGGGAGAAAATATGGTTTTCCATGGACGAAATTAGTATTACCTAATTTCTATGTATAATTACTGCTAATTAAACTTGTTTCTAGTCTTAATTAGAAGTTTGATCAAAAGTCAAACTTTCAACTTTGATTGGCCTTTATTAGGCTTTAAAAAAGCAAATAAGGCCAAAACGGGTAGAAAACTTAGTTTTCAAGAGCTGTGAGTGGTATTACATTGTGTCGATTACAATAACTACTAATTAAACTTGTTTTTTTGTCTTAATTAGGAAGTTTGATCTAAAGTTAAACATTCACCCCCGATTGGCCTGAACTAGGCTTTATAAGAGCCCATAGGGCCCAAACATGGAGAAAATGTGGTTTTCAAAAAGCCGGGAGTAGTATTATATAGTTTCAATAGATAATTACTACGAATTAAACTTGTATCTAGTCATAATTGGGAAGTTAATAAAAAGTCAAACTTTCAGGCCTGATTGGCCTGAACTAGGCCTTATTCCTCAAACGAGGAGAAAACATGATTTTCAGAGCTGAGAGTAGTATTACATAGTTTCTATATACAACAACTACTAATTAAACATGTTTCTACTCTTAATATTGAAGTTTGACCAAAAATAAAACTTTCAAACCTGATTAGCCTGAACTAAGCCTTATAAGAGCTGAATAGGACCCAAACGGAGAGAAAACGAGGTTTTTAAGAGTCAAGAGTAGTTTTACATAGTTTTTATGCACAATTACTACAAATTAAACTTGTTTATAGTCTTAATTAAAAGCTTGACCAAAAGTCAAACTTTCAACCCCGATTGGCCTGAACTAGGCCTAATTAGTGCCGAATAGGGCCCAACAGAGAGAAAATATAGTTTTTAAAAGCTGGAAGTAGTATTACAGAGTTTTTATAGATAATTACTACTAATTAAAATTGTTTCTACTCTTAATTTAGAAGTTTGATCAAAAGTTAAACTTTCAGCCTTGATTGGCCTGACTAGGTCTTAAAAGAGCCAAATAGAGCCGAAACGGGGAGAAAATAGGTTTTCAAGAGCCATGAGTGGTATTACATGGTGTCCACGAATAATTACTACTAATTAAACTTGTTTCTAGGCTAACTGGGAAGTTTCACAAAAAGTCAAATTTTCAGTCTTGATGGCCAGAATTAGGCTTTATAAGAGCCGAATAGGGGCCAAACAGAGAGAAAAGGTAGTTTTCCAGAGTCGGGGTTAGTATTATATAGTTTCAATGGATAATTACTATTAATTAAACTTGTTTCTAGTCTTAAATGAGAAGTTTGACAAAACTTCAGGGCCGATAGTCCTGAACTAGGCCTTATAAGAGCCGAATAGAGCTCAAACGAGGATAAAACATGATTTTCATGAGCTGAGAGTAGTATTACATAGTTTAAACTATGTACAACAACTACTAATTAAACATGTTTCTAATCTTAATTTGAAAGTTTTACCAAAAGTCAAACTTTCAGGCCTGATTGGCCTGAACTAAGCCTTATAAGAACCAAATAAGACCTAAAATGGGGAGAAAACGAGGTTTTCAAGAGCCGAGAGTAGTTTTACATAGTTTTTATGCACAATTACTATTAATTTAACTTGTTTATAATCTTAATTGGAAAGTTTAACCAAAAGTCAAACTTTCAGCCTCAATTGGCCTGAACTAGGCCTAATAAGTGCCGAATAGGACTCAAACGGGGAGAAAACGTGATTTTTAATAACTGAAAGTAGTAGTACATAGTTTCTATGTATAATTACTACTAATTAAAATTGTTTCTACTCTTAATTTAGAAGTTTAACCAAATTTCAAACTTTCAGCCCCAATTAGCCTGAATTACGCCTTTAAAAGAGCCAAATAGGGCCCAAACGATGAGAAAACTTGGTTTTCAAGAGCCATGAGTGGTATTACATGGTGTCTATATACTATTATTACTAACTAAGTTTGTTTCTAGAAGTCTTAATTGGGAAGTTTGACAAAAAGTCAAACATTCAGCCCCGATTGGCCTGAACTAAGCTTCATAAGTGCCTAATAAGGCTCAAACATAGAGAAAAAGTGGTTGTCAAGAACCAGGAGTAGAATTAGATAGTTTCCATATCTAATTACTATGAATTAAACTTGTTTCTAGTCTTAATTGGGAAGTTTGACAAAATATCAAAACTTTCAGCACCGATTGGCCTGAATTAGGCCTTATAAGAGCCGAATAGGGCTCGAACGGGAGAAAATATGATTTTCAAGAGCTGGGATAAGTATTACATAGTTTCTATATACAACAACTACAAATTAAACTTGTTTCTAGTCTTAATTTAGAAGTTTGACCAAAAGTCAAACTTTCAGATCAGATTGGTCTGAACTAAGCCTTATAAGAGCCGCATAAGGCCTGCACGAGAAGAAAAACGAGGTTTTCAAGAGCGGAGAGTAGTATTACATAGTTTTTTTGCAGAATTAGTAGCAGAATTACTACTAATTAAACTTGTCTACAATCTTAATTGGGAATTTTGACCAAATTCAAACTTTCAGCCCCGATTGGCCTGAATTAGGCCTTATAAGAGCTGAATAGGGTTTAAACAGGGAGAAAACGTGATTTTCAAGAGCTGAGAGTAGTATTACATAGTTTTTATGTATAATTACTACTAATTAAACTTGTTTCTTGTCTTAATTTGAAAGTTTGACCAAAAATCTAACTTTCCGGCATGATTGGCTGAGAACGAGACCTTCTAAAAGCCAAATAAGGCCCAAACAGGAAAAAATAGGGTTTTCAAGAGCCGGGTATTGTATTAGATAGTTTTTATATACAACTACTGCTAATTAAACTTTTTCTAGTCTGATTTGGGTAGTTTCACCAAAAGTCAAGCTTTCAGCCCCGATTTGCCTGAACTAGTAATTATACAAGCCGAAAGGGCACAAATCTGGAGAAAACAAGGTTTTCAATAATCATGAATGGTATACATAGTTTCTATGCACAATTAATATTGATTAACCATGTTTCTAGTCTTAATTTGAAAGTTAAACTAAATGTTAAACTTTCAGCTTTGATTGGCCTGAACTAGGCCTTATAAGAGTCGAATAGGGCCAAAACGGGAAGAAAACGATAAGAGTCGGGAGTAGTATTATGGGGATTTTATAAGGAATTCTTACTAAGTAAACCTATTTCAAGTCTAAATTGGGAAGTATGGTCAAAAATCAAACTTTCAGCCCCGATTATCCCGATCTAGGCCTTATAAGAGCCGATAGGGCCCAAACAGCGAGAAAATATGATTTTCAAGAACCGAGAGTAGTATTACATAGTTTCTATGTATAATTATTACTTATTAAACTAGATATTAGTCTTAATCTAAAAGTTCGACCAAACGTCAAACTTTCAGCCCCGATTGGCCTGAACTTGTCCTTATAAGAGCCGAATATAGGGCCCAAACGGGGAGAAAATATGATTAACAAGAGCCGTGAGTGTTATTACATTGTGTTTATATACAATTACTAGTAATTAAACTTGTTTCTAATCTTAGTGGGAAGGTTGACCAAAAATCAAACCTTTAGGCTCAATTGGCCTGAATTAGGCCTTATAAGAGCAGAATATGGCCCAAACGGGGAGAAAACATAGTTTTCAATAGCCGTGAGCGGTATTACATAGTTTATATCTATAATTACTACTAGTTAACATTGTTTCTAGTTTTAATTGAGAAGTTGACTAAAAATCAAACTTTCAGTTCCGATTGGCCTGAACTAGGCCTTATAAGAGCTGAGTTGGGCCCAGATGCGGAGAAAAACATGCTTTTTAAGTGTCAGAAGTAGTATTATATAGTTTCTACATATAATTACTACTTATTAAACTTGTTTTGTCTAAAAAGGGCCCTAAGAGGGAGGAAAACATGATTTTCAAGAGTGAGAGGTATAACATAGTGTCTATGTATAATTACTACTAATTAAATTTGTTTCTAATTTTAATTGAGAAGTTTAACCAAAAGTCAAACTTTCTGCGTCGGTTCGCCTAAACTAGGCCTTTTAAGAGCCGAATTTGGCCAAAACAAGGATAAAACTTAGTTTTCAAGAGCCGTGAGTGGTATTACATGGTGTCTATTTACAATTGTTGCTAATTAACTTGTTTCTAGTCTTAATTGTGAAGTTTGACCAAAAATCAAACTTTCAGCCCTAATTGGCCGCAGGCTTTATAAGAGCCGAATAGGGCCCAAACGGGGAAAAATATGATTTTAAAGTGCCAAAAGTAGTATTACGTAGTTTCTATTTATAATTACTATTAATTAAACTTGTTTTTAGTCTTAAATAGGAAGTTTGACCAAAAATCAAACTTTCTGCCCTGATTGGTCTGAAGTAGGCCTTATAAGAGTCGAATAGGGCCCAAATAGGGAGAAAATTAAGGTTTTCAATAGCCGTAAACGGTATATATAGTTTCAATGTAAAATTACTATTGATTAACCTTGTTTCTAATCATAATTTGGAAGTTTGACCAAATGTCAAACTTTCATCCCCGATTAGCCTGAACTAGGCCTTATAAGAGCAGAATAGGGCCAAAAACGGGAGAAAATGAGGTTTTCAAGAGCTGGGAGCAATATTACATAGTTTTTATGCATAATTCTTACTAATTAAACTTGTTTCAACTCTTAATTGGGAAGTTTGATAAAAATTCAAACTTCAGCCCCGATTGTCCTGATCGAGGCCTTATAAGAGCCGAATGGGCCCAAACATGGTGAAAACATGGTTTTTAAGAGCCGAGAGTAGTATTACATAGTTTTTATGTATAATTACTACTTATTAAACTAGTTTTAGACTTAATCCAGAAGTTTGACCAAATATCAAACTTTCAGCCTCGATTAGCCTGAACTTGGTCTTATAAGAGCCAAATAAGGCCCAGACGGGGTAAAAATATGATTTTCAAGGGCCATGAGTGGTATTACATAGTAATATAATTATTACTAATTAAAATTATTTCTAGTCTTAATTGAAAAGTTTGACCAAAAGTCAAACTTTCAGACCGATTGGCTTGAACCAGGCCTTATAAGAGCAGCATATGGCCCAAACGATAAGAAAACATGGTTTCAAGGCCGTGAGTGGTATGACATAGTTTCTTTGTACTACTACTATTGTTAACCTTGTTTCTAGTTTTAACTGAGAAGTTTGACCAAAAGTCCAACTTTTTATCCTTTTTTTTTCCTTGAACTAGGCCTTATAAGGAGCGGAAAAGGGCCAAAATGGGGAGAAAACATGATTTTCAAGAGCCGTGAGTGGTATTATATAGTTTCTACGTACAATTACTACTGATTAACCTTGTTTCTTATCTTAATTAAAAAGTTTGACCAAAAGTCAAACTTTCAGCCCCGATTGGTTTAAACTAGGCCTAATAAGAGCCGAACAGGGCCCAAACGAAGACAAAACAAGGTTTTCAAAAGTCGGGATTAGTATTACATAGTCTTTATGTACAATTACTATAAATTAGACTTATTTCTAGTCTTAATTTAGAAGTTTGAGCAAAAGTCAAATTTTAAGTCATGATGGTCTTAACTAGGCCTTAAAAAAGCCAAATTGGGCCCAAACGGGGAGAAAACATGGTTTCAAGAGCCGTGAGTGGTATTACATATTGTCTATGTATAACTACAATAATTAATCTTATTTCTAGTCTTAATTGAGAAGTTAGACAAACTTTTAGTCTCGATTAGCCTAACATGGCCTTATAAGAACCGAATAGGGCCCAAACAGGGAGAAAATAAGGTTTTTCAAGAGCAGGAAGTAATATTACATAGTTTCAATATATAACTAGCACTAATTAAACTTGTTTTACTCTTAAGTGGCAAGTTTGACCAAAAGTTAAACTTTCAGGCCCGGTTGGCCTGAACTAGACCTTATAGGGGCCGAGTAGGGCCCAAATGGAGAGAAATCGTAGTTTTCAAGAGCCATGAGTGGCATTACATAGTTCCTCTATACAATTACTAATAATTAACCTTGTTTGTAGAATTGATTGGGAGTTATAACCAAAAGTCAAACTTTCGGCCCTAATTACCTTAAACTAAGCCTTATAAGAGCTGAATAAGTTTCAAACTGGGAGAAAAATGAGGTTTTCAAGAGTCGTGAGTAGTATTACATAGTTTTTATACATAATTACTATTAATTAAACTTGTTTCTAGTCTTAATTCAGAAGTTTGACCAAAAGTCAAACTTTCAGACCCTATTGGTTTGAACTGGGCCTAATGAGAGCTGAGTAGGGCCCAAACGGGGAGAAAACTTAGTTTTCAAGAGTCGTGAGTGGATTACCTGGCGTCTATTACAATTACTACTAATTAAACTTGTTTCTAGTCTCAATTAGGAAGTTTGATGAAAAGTCAAAATTTCAGTCCCGATTGGCCTGAACTAGGCTTTATAAGAGCGAATTGGGCCTAAACATGGAAAAAAGAAAGTTTTCAAAAGCCGGGAGTAGTATTATATAGTTTCAATAGATAATTACTACGAATTAAACTTGTTTCTAGTCATAATTGGGAAGTTTAGCAAAAAAGTTAAACTTTCAGGCCCGATTGGCCTGAACTAGGCCTTATAAGAGCCGAACATGGCTCAAACGGGGAGAAAATGTGATTTTCAAGAGCTGAAAGTAAGTATTACATAGTTTTATATATAATTACTACTAATTAAACTTATTTCTAACCTCAATTTAGAAGTTTGACCAAAAATAAAATTTTCAGATCGAGTAGCCTTAACGCCGACTTATAAGAGCCGGATGGGCCCAAACGGAAAGAAAAATGAGGTTTTCAAGAGCCGAGAGTAGCATTTCATTGTTTTATGCATAATTACTACTAATTAAAGTTGTTTATTATCTTAATAGGGAAGTTTGACTGAAAAGTCAAACTTCTGCCTCGATTGGCCTGAACTAGGCTAAATAAGAGCCGAATAGGGCCTAAAAGGGGAGAAAATATGGTTATCAATAGACGAAATTAGTATTACCTAATTTCTATGTACAATTACGGCTAATTAAACTTGTTTGTTGTCTTAATTTAGAAGTTTGACCAAAAGTCAAACTTTCAACTTTGATTGGCCTTAATTAGGCTTTAATAAAAAAAAGCCAAATAAGGCCAAAACGGGTAGAAAACTTAGTTTTCAAGAGCTGTGAGTGGTATTACATTGTGTCGATGTGCAATGACTACTAATTAAACTTGTTTTTAGTCTTAATTAGGAAGTTTGATCAAAAGTTAAATATTCACCCCCGATTGGCCTGAAGTAGGCTTTATAAGAGCCGATAGGGCCCAAACATGGAGAAAACGTGGTTTTCAAAAGCCGGGAGTAGTATTATATAGTTTCAATAGATAATTACTATGAATTAAACTTGTTTCTAGTCATAATTGAGAAGTTTAACAAAAAGTCAAACTTTCAGGCCCGATTGGCCTGAACTAGGCCTTATAAGAGCCGAACATGGCTCAAACGAGGAGAAAACATGATTTTCAAGAGCTGAGAGTAGTATTACATAGTTTCTATATACAACAACTACTAATTAAACATGTTTCTAGTCTTAATATGGAAGTTTGACCAAAAGTAAAACTTTCAAACCTGATTAGCCTGAATTAAGCCTTATAAGAGCTAAATAGGGCCCAAACGGAGAGAAAACGAGATTTTTAAGAGTCAAGAGTAGTGTTACATAATTTTTATGCACAATTACTACTAATTAAATTTGTTTATAGTCTTAATTTAAAAGTTTGACCAAAAGTCAAACTTTCAGCCCGGATTGGCCTGAACTAGGCCTAATAAGTGCCGAATAGAGCCCAACGGAGAGAAAATATAGTTTTTAATAGCTGGAAGTAGTATTACATAGTTTCTATAGATAATTACTACTAATTAAAATTGTTTCTACTCTTAATTTAGAAGTTTGATCAAAAGTTATACTTTCAACCCTGATGGCCTGAAACTAGGCCTTAAAAGAGCCAAATAGGGCCTAACGGGGAGAAAACTGGTTTTTCAAGAGCCATGAGTGGTATTACATGGTGTCCACGTACAATTACTGCTAATTAAACTTGTTTCTAGTCTTAACTGGGAAGTTTCACAAAGTTTAAACTTTCAGTCCTGATTGGCCTGAACTAGGCTTTATAAGAGTCGAATAGGGCCTAAACATAGAGAAAATGTGATTTTCAAGGCCCGGGAGTTGTATTATATAGTTTCAATGGATAATTACTATCAATTAAACTTGTTTCTAGTCTTAATTCAGAAGTTTGAAAAAAAAGCCAAACTTCAGGCCTGATAGTCCTGAACTAGGCCTTATAAGAGACGATTAGAGCTCAAACGAGGATAAAGCATGATTTTCAAGAGCTGAGAGTAGTATTATACATAGTTTAAACTATATACAACTACTACTAATTAAACATGTTTCTAGTCTTAATTTAGAAGTTTTACCAAAAGTCAAATTTTCAGGCCTGATTGGCTTGAACTAAGCCTTATTAGCACTAAATAAGACCTAAATCGGGAGAAAACGAGGTTTTCAAGAGCCGAGAGTAGTCTTACATAGTTTTTATGCACAATTACTATTAATTTAACTTGTTTATAATCTTAATTGGGAAGTTTAACTAAAAGTCAAACTTTCAGCCTCAATTGGCCTGAGCTAGGCCTAATAAGTGCCGAATAGGACTCAAACGGGGAGAAAACATGATTTTTAATAACTGGAAGTAGTAGTACATAGTTTCTATGTATAATTACTACTAATTAAAATTTTTTCTACTCTTAATTTAGAAGTTTAACCAAATTTCAAACTTTCAGCCCCAATTAGTCTGAATTACGCCTTTAAAGAACCAAATAGGGCCCATACGATGAGAAAACTGGTTTTCAAGAGCCATAAGTGGTATTACATGGTGTCTATATACTATTATTACTAACTAAACTTGTTTCTAGTCTTAATTGAAAAGTTTGACAAAAAAGTCAAACTTTCAGCCCCGATTGGCCTGAACTAACTTTATAAGTGCCTAATAAGGCTCAAACACAGAGAAAAAGTGGTTGTCAAGAACTGGGAGTAGAATTATATATTTTCCATATCTAATTACTATGAACTAAACTTGTTTCTAGTCTTAATTGTGAAGTTTGACAAAATATCAAAACTTTCAGCACCGATTGGCCTGAACTAGGCCTTATAAGAGCCGAATAGGGCTCAAACGGGAGAAAACATGATTTTCAAGAGCTGGGACAAGTATTACATAGTTTTTATATACAACAACTACAAATTAAACTTGTTTCTAGTCTTAATGTAGAAGTTTGACTAAAAGTCAAACTTTCAGACCCGAATGGCCTGAACTAAGCCTTATAAGAGCCGCATAAGGCCTACACGAGAAGAAAAATGAGGTTTTCAAGAGCCGAGAGTAGTATTACATAGTTTTATGGAGAATTAGTAACAGAATAACTACTAATTAAACTTGCCTACAGTCTTATTTGTTTTTATGGAAGTAGTAGTACATAGTTTCTATGTATAATTACTACTAATTTAAATTGTTCTACTCTTAATTTAGAAGTTTAACCAAATTTCAAACTTTCAGCCCCAATTAGTCTGAATTACGCCTTTAAAGAACCAAATAAGGCCATACGATGAGAAAACTTGGTTTTCAAGAGCCATGAGTGGTATTACATGGTGTCTATATACTATTATTACTAACTAAACTTGTTTCTATCTTAATTGAAAAGTTTGACAAAAAAGTCAAACTTTCAGCCCCGATTGGCCTGAACTAACTTATAAGTGCCTAATAAGGCTCAAACACAGAGAAAAAGTGGTTGTCAAGAACTGGGAGTAGAATTATATATTTTCCATATCTAATTACTATGAACTAAACTTTTGTTTTAGTCTTAATTGTGAAGTTTGACAAAATATCAAAACTTTCAGCAACCGATTGGCCTGAACTAGGCCTTATAAGAGCCGAATAGGGCTCGAACGGGAGAAAACATGATTTTCAAGAGCTGGGACAAGTATTACATAGTTTTTATATACAACAACTACAAATAAACTTGTTTCTAGTCTTAATGTAGAAGTTTGACTAAAAGTCAAACTTTCAGACCCGAATGGCCTGAACTAAGCCTTATAAGAGCCGCATAAGGCCTACACCGAGAAGAAAAATGAGGTTTCAAGAGCCGAGAGTAGTATTACATTTTTATGGAGAATTAGTAACAGAATAAGTACTAATTAAACTTGCCTACAGTCTTATTTGGGAAGTTTGACAAAAAGTGAACCTTTCGGCCTTGATTGTCCTGTCTAGGCCTTAAAATAGTCGAATAGGGCCCAAACAAGGAGAAAAACATGGTTTTTAAGAGCTGAAAGTAGTAATACACAATATGTATAATTACGACTTTTTAAACTAGTTTTAGTCTTAATCTGGAAGTTTAACCAAACATTAAACTTTCAGCCTGATTGGCCTGAACTTGGCCTTATAAGAGCCGAATAGGGCCCAAAAGGAAAGAAAACATGATTTTCAAGAGTCATAAGTAGTATTACATTGTGAGATATAATTACTATTAATTAAACTTGTTTCAAGTCTTAACTGAGAAGTTGACTTTTGGTCAAACTTCAAACCCGATTGGCCTGAACTAGGCCTTATAATAGTCGAATTAGGCCTAAACGTGGAGGAAAACATAGTTTTTAAGTACCGTGAGTGTATTACATAGTCTCTTTGTTCAATTACAACTACTTGTTTGTAGTCTTAATTTGGAAGTTTGCACAAAAGTCAAACTTTCAACCCTCATTGGACTGAACTTGGCTTAAAAGAGCCAAATAGGGCCCAAATGGCGAAAAAAACTTAGTTTTCAAGAGCCATGACTGATTGGCCTGAACTTGGCCTTATAAGAGCCAAATAGGGCCCAAACTAGGAGAAAACATGATTTTCAAGAGCCATAAGTAGTATTACATTGTGAGATACAATTACTACTAATTAAAACTTGTTTCAAGTCTTAATTGAGAAGTTTGACCAAAAGTCAAACTTTCAAACCCGATTGGCCTGAATTAGGCCTTATAATAGCCGAATTAGGCCTAAATGAGGAGAAAATATGGTTTTCAAGATTCGTGAGTGGTATTACAGTCTCTTTATACAATTACTACTACTTGTTTGTAGTCTTAATTTGGAAGTTTGCCCAAAAGTCAACTTTTTAGCACTCATTGGACTGAACTTGGTTAAAAGAGCCAAATATAGGGCCCAAATAGGGAGAAAACTTGGTTTTCAAAAGCCATGAGTAGTACTATTACATAGTGTCTATGTACAATTACTATTAATTAACCTTATTTCGAGTCTTAGTTGAGAAGTTTGACCAAAGTCAAACTTTCAACCCGATTAGCCTAACTTGGCGTTATAAGAGCCGAATAGGCCAAAACAGGAAGAAAATGAGATATTCAACAGTTGAAAGTTGTATTACATAGTTTCAATGCATAATTACTACTGATTAAGTTATTTCTTATCTTATTTGGAAGTGGAAACAAAAGTTAAACTTTCTACCTCGATTGGCTGAACTAGGCCTTACAAGAGCCGAATAGGGCCCAAATGGGAGAAAAATGTGGTTTTTGAGAGCTGAGGAGAGTATTAGGTAGTTTCTATATATAATCACTACTAATTAAATTTGTTCCTACTCTTAATTAGGAGGTTTGATCAAAAGTCAAACTTTCAGGCCCGATTGCCTGAACTAGGCCTTATAAGGATCGAGTAGGGCCTAAATGGAGAGTAAACATTATTTTCAAGAGCCATGAGTGGTACTATGTAGTGTCTATATACAATTACTAATAATTTACTTTGTTTCAAGCCTTAATTAGGATGGTGTGAACTATAGTCAAACTTTTAACCCCGACCTGATTAGGCCCCTATATGAGCCGAAATAGGCCCAAATGAGGAGAAAACGTGGTTTTAAAGAGCAGGGAGTAGTATTACATAGTTTCAATGTATAATTATTGCTAATTAAAATAGTTTTTAGTCTTAATTTGGAAGTTTAACCAAACATCAAACTTTCAGCCCCTGATTGGCCTTAACTTGGCCTTATAAGAGTCGAATGGGCCCAAACGGGAAGAAAATTTGCTTTTCAAGAACCGTGAGAGGTATTACATAGTGTTTATGTAAAATTTCTACTACTTAACCTTGTCTTATCTTAATTAGGAAGTTGACCAAAAGTCAAACTTTCAGCCCTGAATGGCCTGAAGTAGGACTTATAAGAGTCGAATAGGGCCCAAAATGGTAGAAACTTGGTTTTCAAGAGCCGTGTATGGTATTACAGAGTTTGTATATACAAATACTATAAATAAACGTTATTTCTAGTCTTAATTTGGAAGTTCGACCAATAGTCTAACTTTCAGCCCTGATTGGCCTAAACTGGGCTTTATAAGAGCCAAATAGGGCCCAAATAGGGGGAAAATGTGAGTTGCTTAGTTTTTATAAATAATTATAACTAATTAATCTAGTTTGTAGTCTTAATGGTAAGTGGACCTAAAGTTAAACTTTAGCCCCGATTGGCCTAAACTAAGCCTTAATAAAAGAGCCGAATATTGCCCAAAAGGGAGAAATGAAAATGTAGTTTTCAAGTGCTGAAAGTAGTATTATATAGTTTCAATATTCAATTTGAAAGTTTGACCTTATTTCTACATTAAATTTGGGAATTGACTGAAAGTAAATCAACCTAAATTGGCTTGAAGTAGGCCTTATTCGAGCCGAATAGGGCCCAAATGGGGAGAAAATGAGATTTTCAGGAGCCGTGAGTGGTATAACATAATTTCTATGTACAATTACTACTAATTACCTATTCTTGTCTTATTTAGAAATTTTGACCAAAAGTCAAACTTTCTACCCTGATTGACCTGAACTAGTCCTCATAAAAGTCGAATAGGGCTGATGCCAAGGGAAGACATGGTTTTCTAAAGCCGATAGTAGTATTACATAGTTATATGTATAATTACTACTAAAAGTAACCTTATTTCTAGCTTTAATTAGGAATATGCCAAAAAGTCAAACTTTCAACTCTAATGACCTGAACTAGGCCTTATTAGAGCCGAATAGGACCCAAACTGAGAGGAAAACATAGTTTTCAAGAGTCGAGCATAATACTACATAGTTTTAAGTACAATTACTATTAACGAAACTTGTATCTAGCCTTAAATGGAAAGTTTGAACAAGAGTCAAACTTTTGATTGGCCTAAACTATCATAAGAGCCGAATATGGTCCAAAATAGGGAGGAAAAATATAGTTTTCAAGAGTCGGGAGTAGTATTACAAAGTTTAATGTACAATTACTACTAATTAAACTTATTTCTAGTCTTAATCTGAAAGTTTAAACAAAAGTCAAACTTTCAGTCCCGATTGGCGTAAACTTGGCCTTATATTATAAGAGCCGAATAGGGCCCAAACGGTTTGAAAACATGGTTTTAAAAAGCCATGAGTTTATTACATAGTGTCTATATATAAGTACTACCAATTAATCTTCTTTAAGAGCTGAGCATAGTATTACATAGTTTCTATGTACAACTACTAATTAACTTGTTCTAATCTTAATTTGAAATTTTGACTAAAAGTCAAATTTTCAAGCTTGATTGGCCAGAACTTGGTCTTGTAAGAGACGAATAGGGCCCAAACGGGATAAAACATGATTTTTAAGAGTCGGGAGTAGTAATATTACATAGTTTCTATGTATAACAACAACTAATAATTTGTTTCAGTCTTAATTGAAAAGTTTGACCAAAAGTCAAACCTTTAGCCCTGATTGGCCTGAAGTAGGCCTTATAAAAATCAAACAGGGCCCAAATTGGGGAGAAAAGTAAGGTTTTCAATAGCCCCAAATAGTGTACATAGTTTCTTTGTAATTCTAATGATTAACCTTATTTTAAGTCCTAATTAGGAAATTTGACCAAATGTCAAAACTTTCAGTCCCGATTGGCCTGAAGTAGGCTTTATAAGAGCCGAATTGGGCCAAAACAGGGAGAAAATGAGATTTTCAAGAGCCAGGAGTAGTATTACATAGTTTTGCATAATTTCAACTAAATAAACTTGTTTCAAGTCTTAATCGAGAAGTTGAAAAAAAGTCAAACTTTCGACCCCGATTGGCCTGAGCTGGCCTTATAAGTGCCGAATAGGGCCCAAACAGGGAGGGAGAAAAATGATTTTCAAAAGCCGTAAGTGGTATTACATAGTGCTAATTAAACTGTGTTCTTATCTTTATTAGAAAGTTTGAACCAAAGTTAAACTTCAGGCCGACTGGCATGACTAGGCCTTATAAAAGCCGAATAGGTCCCAAACAGAAAGAAAACATGGTTTCAAGAGCTATAAGTGGTATTAAACAGTCTTTATATACAATTACTACTTAAAACTTGTTTCTAGTCTTAGTTTAGAAGTTTGACCATAAGTCAAACTTTCAGCCCCGATTGGCCTGAACTTGGCCTTAAAAGAGCCAAACAGGGCCCAAATGGGGAAGAAAACTTTGTTTTCATGAGCCATGAGTAGTATTACATAGTGTTATGTACAACTACTACTAATTAACCTTGTTTCGAGTCTTAATGAGAAGTTTGACCAAAAGTAAACTTTCAGCCCTGATTAGCTTAACTTGGCCTTATTAGAGCCGAATAGAACCAAACGGGGAGAAAATGAGGTTTTTAATAGTCAGAAGTGGCATTACATAGTTAATGTATAGTTAGTACTAATTAAAGTTATTTCTAATCTTATTTGGGTAGTAGTGAAATAAAAATTAAACTTTCTCGATTCGCCTGAACTAGGCCTTATGAGAGCTAAGTAGGGCTCAAAGAGGAGAAAAATGTGATTTTCAAGAGCCGGGGGAGTAGTTTTGATAGTTTCTATATAATTACTTCTAATTAAATTTGCTTCTACTCTTAATTGAAAAGTTTAATGTCAAACTTTCAGGCCTGATTGGCCGAACTAGGCCTTATAAGGGCTGAATAGGGCCTAACAGAGAGAAAATATGGTTTTCAAGAGGCATGAGTGGTATTAAATAATATCTATGTACAATTACTAATAATTACCTTGTTTCTAGCCTTAATTGAGATGTGTGACTAAAAGTCAAAATTCACCCCTGATTAGCCTGAATTCGGCGTTAGAAGAATCGAATAGGGCCCAAACGAGGAGAAAAAGAGGTTTTCAAGAGCTGAGAGTTGTATTATATAGTTTTATGCAAAATTACTACAAACTAAACTTGTTTCTAGTCTTAATTGGGATGTTTGACAAAAAATCAAATTTTCAGGCCCGATGTCCTGAACTAAGCCTTATAAGAGCCGAATCGAGCCAAAATAGGGAGAAAACATGGTTTTCATGCGCCAGGAGTAGTATTACATAGTTTCCATGTATAATTATCACTAATAAACTAGTTTTTAGTCTTAATCTGGAAGTTTAACTAAAATCAAGTTTCAGCCCCGATTGGCATGAACTTAGCCTTATAAGAGCCAAATAGAGCCCAAACGGGAAGAAAATATGATTTCAAAATCCGTGAATGGCATTACAAAGTGGTCTATGTATAATTTCTACTAATTAACCTTTTTTCTTGTGTTAATTGATAAGTTTGACTAAATCTCAAGCTTTCAACTCTGATTAGCCTGAACTTCAACCTTATAAGAGCCGAATAAGGCCCAAAAGGGTAGAAAACTGGTTTTCAAGAGTCATGTGTGGTATTAAAGAGTTTGTATGTTCAAATGCTAAAATAAATATTATTTCTAGTTTTAATTAAAAGTTTCACCAATAGTTTAACTTCAGCC